>RJWH01004858.1:0-93650 GCA_004363575.1 Solenodon paradoxus | reverse complement strand
GTGTGAGGTGGGTGTGAGGTGGGTGTGTGTGCGCTGGGGAGCAGTCTCGGGGAGGCTGGAGATCGCAGACCATGACCTGAGCCGAAGTTGCCTGTTGCCGTGAAGAGGGTGACCATAAACACCGAAGGTTTCCACGTTTTTGCTTCTCGTTTTTGCCGCCTGTCCGCACGGGTGAATTCCTCTGTGACGAACAGCGGGGCGCAGGAACGGGGCCTTGTGTCTCCCGCCTGCACCCAGGATCGCAGTCACATGGGGACCGTCCGCGCTTCACTCCCCAGCGAGAGAGGAGACAGGAGGCAGGTCCCGGGGTCAGCGCCCAGCCTGGACAGGGCACGGCCCACGTCCAAGGAGGCAGCATGACGCAGACGCCAGTGCCAGAGGCACGTGCAGCGGGCGGCTCCAGGCGGCGTCACGGCAAGAACAGCGTTGGCCTGGGAAGGAGTTTGGCCCAATGAGATGCCAGGTGAGCCTGGAGCCTCGTGGTGGAGCCGGGGACCCACACTGGTCAGAGGGTGTCAGGGAGTCTCGTGGGCGAGCACGTGGGGTTCCATTCTCCTGAGCACAGTGGGTGCCCACGGGGAGACTTCGGGGAAGGAGCCCGTTATCCCGGCTGCGTTTTCGGAGGCCATTCTGGGAAAGCGCTGATTGGAGAAGAGTTGTTAGGGAGCAAGAGGAGAGAAGAGAAAGTTCCAGGAGACTTTGGCGGAAGGCTGGTCGCGCATGAGACTTCCGTGGCTGGAATGGCGTTAGTGGCGATGAGGAGGGTGGGACGGTGGGGATTTTATTTCGGTGAAGAATTGCAGATGTGACCGAGGAAATGCAGTGTGTGATTTACCGTACGAAGAGCAAGGACTTTGGGAGAGAAGGGAAGTACTAGAAGCAAATACCCTGGATCAAGAAATCTAAGCGACCGTCCCTGGTTGCAGGACACGGGGCAGCCGTAAGGGAAGCACGGCTGTGGCCAGGTCAGCTGGAGCTAGCGGCTTGAGCAGGGAGAGAATCGGGCTGTGAGTGTTGGCAGAGACGGGCTCGAGACAGTTGTGAGCCGTGAGAACAGGGTTTTGCTTCAATCATGGAACGTTCCCCACCATCCACCTTAGACGCAAGAACCAGGGGCCAGGGGATTAGACTGGGAATAAAGACAGTGGTAGAAAGAAAACAGAAAGCAGGATTTCGTGAAACCACGGGGAGACACTTTCAAGCAGAAGGCGGGGGCAGCAGTGCCTCTGGTGCTGAGGCTCGTCTGCGAGGGAACCGGGGCACCTACCCCAGAATTTGGCAAGGACAGAAAATGCAGGAGGGGTACAAAGAAAGGAGTAGAAAAAAAAGGTGGCCCCCTTGCTCTGCGCAGGGGTTTGGGAGATTTTCTGGAAAAGAGCAGATGGAAAAAGAGTGGAGACGTGAGGGATTTCTCGTGACACGCTCACAATGACACGCGTTAGCCTCCAAACAGGGGCACCCCAGGAAGCACGCCCCTGGGCACAGACGGCGTTTTAATGAAGTTGCTGGGGGCACAGAGAACTAGGGAAGGGGGCAAGGAGGGGCAAGTCGGATGCATCACTCGTCAAAATTGCGGGTGACCCAAAGGGCTCGGGACCCACAGGCACTTTGCGGGGAGTCAAATGGCCAATCTCTGGGCTCCCCTGGCTGTGAACTTGCCTGGAGGCGGAAGGGAGAAGAAAGCCCGGAGATGAGAAGACCGGCCCCACGCAGGCCCGCAGGCCCGTGGGTGTTCTGCTCTGCAATCTGTTGGGTGGGGTGGAGCCTTGAAGACGGGGTACCCGACCTTCCTGAGCTGGCGGTGCCTGCGGGCCGGCTGGATGAAGATGTTTTCGGCCCGCAGCTGTGGAGCTCTGGCGTTCTGGAGCCTGTCTTGGCTCCAGCGCCAAGGCCTGGATGGCACTGCTCCGGGCAGAAGGAGGCAGGCCCGGTCATCTCGAGTTTCAAAGACTCTCGGGGAATGTGTGATGGTCAAGATGCAGATGACCCTGAGTGGAAGTTTGGCAAAGGCGCTGCATTTGGCTGCTTGGCAGGAAAGGCCGAGATAAGGAAACCATTTTCAATAAGCCAACAGCTCACATTTCTCTCTTTTTTTCCCTATAATCAGCCCACACGTGAAGGAAGAAACTTGACGGTGCTTTGTCTCTGGCTTCGCTGCCGTGGGTGAGTGTTAGGTTACCAGTGAGCTGCAGGAGTTTGACAGCAATGTGAATGCCAAAAGGTCTAAAGCCAGCTTTCGCGGGTGGAGCCTCCAGGAGTCCTCTCTTAGGCTCAGGGAAGGGGATCAGTGGTGACACGCTCGTTCATTTTGCCAAATCCGGAGCAGCCAAAGTGCTGGCAGTGAAAGCCTGGCGATTATCCGACAGAGAGCTGTTGACTCACCTCCAGAGAGAGAGACAATGAACACTGACTCGCATGAAAGCCGGTGCTGAGCCTCCTGTGTCCTTGCAGGCACCTCGAATAGGGTATTGAGGGGGTTGATTTGTCTGACCCCTGGTGTGCCTTCTTGGCACGAACCCCGCCTTTTCCGGCGCTGGGTGCTGGGAGGGGAGGCTCGGATGCCGTGTCGTTGACGCGTCTGGGTGTCAATGGGGCGGGAGCGACAAGTGGTTTCTTCGCGTGGGCCTGGGTCAATCTATCTGACGGGTCTTGACGTGTGCACTTGGGTTTCTCGGAGTAGCGGTGGATTTGCGGGGAGCCCTGTGCAATTTGAGAATGAAAGACGGGTGACTCGCAGGGCCAGGATGAGGTCACCCAGCGTGTTTGCCAGGCCTGACCCTGCCTGCGGGCTGAGGGCTCACGTTTCAAGCAGAGGAGGAAAGTTCAGTGACGGATTTCGGGTAATGAAGATGAGTGAGTTCACGACGACACTGGTTGAAATTCAGGGGGAAAAACCTAGTTGTCGACTTGGAAAAAAAGTCAGGTGCAGAAAGCAGCTCATAAGAGAAAGACTGTTGCAAATGTATGTGGAGTGTCTGCGCAGGTAATAGCTCCTTTCTTAGACTTAAAGAAGTAGAGCAAAGCGAAGACGATCACGAGACGAGCAGCTGTACAAAAACTGCCCAGAATCAGCAAATGTCAACTTGGTGGGATTTTTTATGGAAGGAAAGTAATAAGGCAGTTTGACAAAGTGAACCATCTTATTCCTTTTGCATTTGTGGGAACTGGATGTGTGTGTTTCTCATACACACATACACAAATCTGTGCACACAGATGACTTAGTATCCTTTTTAAAATATATCTGTAAATTTCTCTGTACTCTTAATTCTTCTCCTGCTGCTTTTGCTTAGAGTTGACTATAGATTTCTAGCCGTGGTGACGCACATCCCTTTCAAATACAGTGTCTGCATTTCACCTTCATTGTGTGGATGTATCAGACCTCGTTTGCTCATTTTAATCACCAGACATGCACTCTAATTTGATTATGTGAATGCATGACGCTGCTTGGTCCATTCCTCCTGCTGCAGGGAACACCCCAGTTCGTGTCTTTTGCCCATGATCACAGGGCCATCTAAGGTATTTGCCTCCTGCCTCAGCGTGGAGTCAAGTATCTGAAGTTTTAGCAGCAGTTGCCACTTTTCTCTGTACAGTTGCTGAATCAGTCTTGCCAAAAGCTTATTCGTATCTTTGGGGATTCCTAACAAAAGGAGAGTGAGCCATTCGTTCATCCTGACCTCATAGATGCCTGGTCATTTCACCTTTCCATGAGCAATGCGTCAGAAGAGGGACGACTCGTGACACACAAAGGACACTGGGCTGGCTGTGTTACTCTTCGCCAGATATTCTGGTGACTTCCGAAGTCCTCCCAGAGGGCGATGGCAAGGAGGATAGTTGTACTGTTGGGCCCCCGTGTGTACTTTTTTTGGACAGCGACGTGTGTCTGTTCTGAGGAGAAGTTTGGGGAGCCAGCCCAGGCTCACCCTTCTCTGCCTTCGCTCCATGCAGAGCGAAGGCAATGGGAGTGGATGCAGTCAGCCCGAAGGGCACAAAGCAAGGTCGCCGTGTAAGGTTATCGTTGGGACGCACGCAGACGGTGTGGTCCGTGCAGTGGAGCCTGTCTGTCCTCCCTGGGACAGACTTTTTCAGAAGGAAGAGAAGCAGAAGAGATAGAGCGGTTGTGGTGAAATGAAGGGCTGAATGAACAACTTGCTGCACTGAGGAAAGGTGTCTTCAGGGCGAAACAGACTGCTGTCTAAAGGGCGACAGTGAAAGCCGTTGTGTCATTGATTCAGAAAGCCTTTTATCAGAAAGTTAGAATTTCTCTTTCCTGTGTCTGAAGAAGGAGAGCCCGCATCTTCCAGACTCAGAGGAGAGGAAGCGTCTGCTTCGCTGGGAACTTCCCTTTAGAAATGTCTTCGTCATAAGACTTGACATTTCCTACCTGGAGAGAGGTGTGACCAATTTATCATCCTGAATGTGATAGAGCTTTATTCCTCCCATTTGTTTAGTTAAAACACAAAACAGGAGTTTGCAGCTTCATGTTTTATTGACTGTCATTTAACAAGGACCAAGGTGTACAGCTTGGAGTTGTTTATTTAATAACTTAGGCGTGCCCTTGTGGAGCAGCGGTTAGGTCTGTCGCCTCTGAAGGATACAGCCCACACACCCCTGGGTGCGAGTCCCGGTCTGGGGGAAAACAGCCAGTATGAACAGCTAAATAAAAATAAAGTCCATCTTCCTCCTCTCTTTTCCTGCCTGTCCACTCATCTTCATTCCTGCCTTTTAAAAACAAAAAAGAAAAGAACCTAATGAGAAATGAAAAGTTACAGAGGCCATGCATTCCACACAGTGTGTGTCAGTGCCTGGGGCGAGCAAGTTACGAAGGAGATGTAAATGAATGGCCCTATACTCTCTGGAAATTCTAGCAGGTGTCCATCAAGAAATGGACAATGAAGACTCGAGAAGCTCGTATTAGGTTTTAGTTGGCACGTGTGTGCAAGTGAGACTCCGGTACTACAAACCGCCTGTGCCTGTCTCCCCGGACCTGGAAACACAGTGGGTGGATGGGACAGGCACGTGGGAAGGACAGAGCAGTCAGTCTAGGGCCAGACACACAGTGCTCCCAGGTGTCATGGGCTCATATGACCCATGCTCCACTTCGAATAGCCAACAAGCGGCAGAGCTTTGTCATTTCCAGATGCAAGCTGGTGGCCTGGGGACCACGTGCAGTCCACAGACATGTTTTAACGGTCGTGTGTTTCATCTGCGCCGTTTCCTCCCTTCCAGGTGTCCACCGTTCCTGAAGTGGTCACGCTGACACCAGCTGCGTGGGGATCCGAGGCGATCTCCTTTAGACTGAAAACGCTGGAGGGGCGCTGAAAAACATCATCGTTTTACCCTAGCAACTACGGACATGATTCTCCTCGATTTTCTTGGTGTCGCCTTAGAGACACCAGCCTACACGGTGAAGTCCCCTTTCTTAGGAGAGCCCAAGTTCCTTTCTGCGGCACCCTGGAGGGGCAGGTGGCCTCGCGTGTCCGGGGAGAAAATGCCAAGTGGCCCCGGGCGTGTGGGCAGCGCCCACGACCTGGGGCCCAGGCAGCGGCCGGCCGGCTGAGAGAGGGCAGGGCCTTGGTCCAGATGGGGCACCAGCCGCAGCCGCAGGCCAGCTGAGGTTCCCATGGAGACATCACAGCAGCAGCACTGACAGTGCGTGTGTGAGTGTGTGTGAGTGTGTGTGTGTGTGTGTGAGTGACTGAGTCTACTTCATGACCGAGTGAGCCACTGAAAAACCACCCCATCTAGGTAAAAAGGGAAAACACTGTTGAGGGGGGATGTGCCTTATGAGGCTTATGAGTCCGTGAGCTCAATGGACTGGGAGGACGAGCAGCAGATTTTGCATAAATGACTTTTAAAATACTTCCATTGGTCCTTTGTTGCTTCCGCCGCGCCAGACAGAAGCATCCTGGCGACGGATGCGGGAGGCTGCTGCAAACGGGGGTGAGCTGGTGTGTTCTCCACGTGATGAGGAGGGACGCTGACACCTACTCGTGCAGTGCGCTATGAATCGGCCACCTGGCCAAAACAACGCAGATGGGAACTTAGAAACTCTGACATGCCCTCGGGTCCCAGAGGCAATGGGGCCTCTGTTGGTTCTATTCCAGTAGAGCAATGGCCGATCTTGATCACACGGCGTCTGCCCTGGAGTCCCGCGCTGCTGAAGGCCTGCGCCGCCTCTGAGGGGGCTCGAGACCAACCAGGGGGCAGCCGCGCTCCTCAGAATTGCAGGAGGAGAGGCCGGGCAGCCGGCGCTGGCCCCGGCACAGATCAAAGTGACCGCACGCAATCTGTTCTTCACGTGGGACCAACTGAAGCTCTCAAGCTGGGAACCATCGACGCGAGAGCAGTGCCGCTTGGCAGGCGAGGGGCAGGCGGCACATGCACGCGGACGAGAGTGCCTGCAGGTTGGACATGCGTCGTCTTTCAGATGCTCTGACCGTGTCCAGCAGCCTCGTGTAGGCGTGTTTTCGTCTCTTGAAGAGGAGAGCGAGACCCTCCTGGCTGGGATTTGCTGGGCTCTCCAGGGGGGACAAGTGTCTGGAGGAGGGACCCCAGTTGGCTCTGGGTCCGCAGTGGCCCAGGAGGAACAGACTTGGGACAGAGAGGCACATCCAATGTCAGAGAGCATGGGGAGTATGCAAACAGAGATGGACAATCAAAGGGGAATGTTTTAAAATTTCAACCTACAGCTTCTCATATACATTTAAAATAGAACGAAGGGGCAGCCTCCTGTGTGCCTGGCGCTAATGTAACGATGATTTTGTCATCTTTGCTTTATCCGCATTTCTTTCTTTCTCTGCTGCAGGATTTCATAGGAAGCTTGAGAGCTCATCTCTGCTCATTTGACTCTCGGACAAGGCCTTTGTCTCCCTTACAAATAAGATTACCCGACTGTTAAAACATGTCCTTTCACAGTTGGGCTGTATGTGAGGGTCAAACGGGGTCAACAACTGCATCTGCTTGTTAGGACACGAAAGGCACGTGCCATCGCATCGTGGAGTGCGTGGAAATCCCACTGTGAGCACGTGGGCTTGCGGGCTGGCCTCTCTGCTGTCCATCCAGGTTTGAGCCGGGATGATTACAAGGATATTAAAACTTCTAACAGAAGTAGAGGGAGCTCAAGAGAAAGTTCTAGAAGAAAAGGCAAACTCCATTTTTATCGAGTTTAGTTTTTTTTGAGTAGCTTTAGGTTTACAGCAAATTAAAGGGAAAGGCACAAAGTTGACCCCGAGACCCCGTCCCTCACATGCGCACAGCCTCCCTCGCGATCAACACCCCCAGTAGATGGCCAATTGGTTCCGACGGGTGAACCTACACTGAACATCATCATCCCCCAGGTACACAGCCCACGTTTGGGATCACACTTGTCACACATTCTCTGGGTCTGGGCCACTGCCTGACGTATTCGTTTTGATGGTATCGCACAGTGTTTTCACAGTGAAAATGTCCTCTGTGCTCCTCCTCTTCAGCCCCCCTTCCCATGACGCCCAACAACCGCTGGTCCTCCTCCCAGCTTCAGTTTTGTCTTTTCCAGAAGGTCACATAGTTAGAATCATACAGCGTGCGGCCTCTTCAGCCTGGCTGCTTTCACTTCATGACACGCGTTGAAGGTTCCTCCGTGTCTTTTCATGGCCTGACAGTGCGTCTCTTTGGAGAGCTGGATAATGTCCATTATCTGGATGGACCACAATTTATTGATCGGCTCTTCCTGACCGACGTCTCGGTGGCTCCCAAGTTCTGACCGTGATGCATACAGCTGCTGTCACCGTCTGTGTGGAGGCTTCTGTGTGGACAGAGTTGTCGTCGTCCTTGGGTCAGTGTAACAGCAAGCGGTTGCTGGGGACTGGTAAAAGAATGCTGGGTTTCCAAAGGAACTGCCAAGCCGCCTTCCAGAGTGGGGCACCAGCCCGCCAGCGTCGGAAAACGTGGGCAGTGATCTCTCCTGAATATCTCTGGTCATGTGGTCTACAGCACCCTTTCGTAGGTGTATTTTTGCCTAGGCCCACCTTCTCTGTACACCTTCTCTGGGGCCGTCTCTGGGGAAATCCTTGGCCCACATTTTCATTGCCTTATTGATTTTCTTCTTGTGGCACTTTAATACTTTTCCGTCTGGGATAGCAACTGCCATGGATCAGATTTGCCTTTTGCCCATCTTTTCTCTCCGTCGGTGGCCTGTCTTCTCTTAAGATCTTTCACAAAGCAGAATTTTTAACTGTTAATGCAGCCCAGCTCATCAGTTATTTCTTTCATGAATTATGCCTTTGGTTTTGTATGGAAAACATCGTCACCAAGCTCAAGGTCGTCTAGGTTTTCTCCTCTGTTATCCCCTAGGAAGTTTATATCCATGTGTTTTGCGTTGATGTCTATGATTCATTCTGAGTTCATGTCTACAGAAGGGGGGTCCTGGGTGGGGATCAGTCCTTAGAATTACTAATAGTTTTTTTAGTTGGAAACAAAATTGCATTGATTACAACAACAGTAAAAGCAAATAATCCCAGCAAGCCTCCCCCATGCTCATGTGCTTTACATTTCCCCAGGGCTTAGCTGAAGACTGAGCCGCGAAGGGCTCGGCCCCACAGGGAGTGTCCATTCGGCTGACTCCCAACTATTTATGCCCGACTTTTTTCTAATTGTATGAATTCTTTTGAAGAAAGTCAAATAAAAACATGTTGCTTTGAATATGTCAAAGTGAATAAAAAAGGAAATGGTGCGTTATCTATACAAGCATTCTTTTTCCCATTCGCAGAGAAAATATTTTCGCTGAAAAACAAAAGCTCTCTTATTTCCGGCTATAGCAGTGATCACCGCAGCTTCTCCTGGTGAGCACGGCTGTATTCTGCCCCACACGTTTCACCACGTCCAGGACTCCTGGCCCCTTGGGTCTCTGAAAATCATGGAAACTTGGCCCCACCTGGCCCTGCCCTCCTAAATCTCTCCCTTGTCCCCTTAGGACCCGTCTTGCTAAAATTCCCAGAATGGACATGCTAACAGGAAGCCCACTTATGCTTAATACCCGCATGGAAGTTTGTAAGCAGATTATAACCATCCCCTTAAACCCATGCTCAGTTGACGCTATGGACTTACTGTCTGAATAACAGGAAATGAAACTGTAAGAGGCCTTGGGTATGGAATTCCTCACAGCGTGGTTCCACGCTCCTCCTGACCATTCTCTCTCGGGCCTGCTGTCATGACAGAAAGAGAAACTGAGACTGGTGAAGGTGAAGGACTTTCCTCTGGTCGCAGAGAGAGCAGGTGGCCGAGCTACTATGATGATCATATACTCGACTCTTCACCCAAATGACGTGATCAAGCCGTTTTCCGTCTTGCTCTAAGGCAGCATTCCTCGCTGTCGTTTTCAATCGAGAAATGAAGTGGTTGCCTCTGCCAGGTACATTAGCCGCCTCAAGAAGTCAAGAAGTGCTGCTCGTTAGTGCAATTCTTCCTGAAGCGCCAGACTCGTCTCTGAGAAGCGGCAGAACGCCCTTCTTTCTCTAGAAGAAGCTGTGACATCAAGTGTGGCTTTATTGCCGACAGAAAAGGCAGTCATTTTCACCAGGCTTCACTGCTGGGGCAAACACCTCCGGGGTGGCTGCCTCCACCACGGCTGCTTGCAAACTACACGCAGAGCTTGCTACTTATGAAGTTCGTGATGAGACCCTCACACGACTGCACCTTAGTTTGTAACAGCTTGACAGCCGTCTTTCAAGGCGCTGGTTTCCTTTGGAAATTCTGCTTCGATATCATTGGTCTCTTCGGTGTCCAGTGCATCTTATGCCCTGGATTATTTTGCATTAATTTACCTGAAGGAATGTTGCATCATAGCACTATACTAGGGAGGCATCTCTGCAAGTCAGCCTCTGTCTCTGACACCTGAAGGTCACCACCATCAGCCCAGCTGACCCCCTGCACTGCTCTGGGTAAAGGCCCATGGGCTTCTCAGATGGCTGGAAGGGTCCTTGGCACAAGAATCGGTTAAGTACTTCTCTTGTACGGCCTCTGCGTGCAGACAGTGCCCCTTGGTTGTGATCATGGGCACCGGGCTTCTCGCCTCTGAGGCAGGTGTGCCTGGCGCACAGGTGAGTCTTGCCTTTATGGCAGGCAGGGTGGGGCGAGGCTGGATCTGAAGTCTTCTGGGTTCCAGCTGGAAGGGCAGTCTCTCCCAGGGCTGGGGAGTACCTCCAGTTCACACCCAGGCTCCAGGGCATTTATTCCCCCTACCGAATTCAGACCCACTTTCCCAGGCTCCATCCCGCTCCTTTCCCTTCTCCCCAGCGCTTGTGGTCTGGACCTTCTCTGCTTTGACTCACCTTCCTGTCGCCTGCCTGCTCCCTGACCAAGCCCATCTCTCCAGAAATGGCCATCCAACTGTCCCCTGAGAGGACAGCGAGCGGTGGCCGAGGAACACGGCTCCTGGGAAGGAGCTGTGCGCAGACAGCAGAAGGCACGTCCCCGCAGGCAAGTCCCCGCAATGCAGGGAGATGGGAGTTTCCAGAGGGTCCCCAAAAGCCAAGTGCAAGGTGGTTTGGTTTGGTTTTCTCTAGGATCCACAGACTGGAATCCCCACTCACTGACCACGGATGACTAGATAGGAAAGGCAATGGGCATCTCCAGGGCACATGAATCTGGGGCCAGCGGGCTCCCAACTTCTGCCCATCGCTGTTCTCCGGCACGTCTGCTGCCCGACATGCCTCACGTTCCCCTTAAGAGGGTCTGAGGTGCCACAGCAAACGCCCCTGGCAGCCAGCATGGTGGCCCCATCTTCCTCCTCTGACCCAGTGACTGAAAGCGTGTCCGTCGTGGCTGACACACTCAGGGTCTGTGCAAGTCCCCACTCTGGCGCTCCAGCCAGAGAAGCCCGGTGGTCAGGGAGCCTGTGCGGGCTCGGGGGCATCGGGACACAGCTTCTCCTCTGTTTCTGGTTTTCACCAGCCTTCTAGAAACCACCCTGTCTGGCCTGCAGCAGGCCCCAGGGGCAGGTGCCCTGAGCTGTGGACTTCAGGCTTCGTCCCAGCCCCACCCATGACCAGAGGGAGCCCTTCGCTGTCCTGAGTCCAATCAAACTAGAGAACAGAGTTGGCTGTGCCTCTGGGGGAGATGACAGACATCGTGGTTTCTATAAAACAAGGGCTTCCCAATAGTCCTTTCACTCTCATGTTGAGATATTAACAGATTGTTTGCCACTGGTGTTGGTAGTATATTGGTAAAGATTATATGACAGCCTACTTGGGGGCCACTAATTTGCTCTTTTATGCATTATAATTGCAATTTTTAAAGGACGTCCCAAATAAGACGCAAAAAGAAGCAAAAGCTTTCATCCTCAATTATGTCTTTAAAAAATTAAATAATCATTTAAGAACCCATCTGTATATTTACCCACAACTCACCAAATCTGCCCTATACTGTTATTATATAGCAATAAAAGCCATCTTGCTCTACCCTGGATTGTTTAAACAAACATTTTTATTTTTATTAACTCAGATAACCATCTCAACAACCCAACGATTGGAGTTATTTCTTTACCAGCGTCACAGACGAGGGAGCGGGGGCCCAGAGTCCGCTGAACCACTTTGAAGGATCCTCAGCGTCCTTTACAGGTGGTTTTCAGTTGGGGGTTTTGACAATCGGGAAGAGTCAATTTGAGGACTTAGGACATCAAGTTGGGAAATATTCTTGTTATTAATTTATTATCAAATGTATTCATTATATGTTTATTACGAGTCAGACGTTGGTTTGCTTATTTGTCTTGAACCAGAAATAAGACGACAGCGAACACAAGATACCAGGTGCCGGCAGGCGCGCTCCAGGAAACATCCTCACGTTGATGGTGGGCGTCGGGGTCCTAGGCCACCCTGGAAGCCAGAGGCACGTGCGTCCAGGGACCTCGGCCAGCGCGGGGCTGTGCGCCGGCGCTGCGGCCGCGGAAAGTGGGCCTTGCCTGAGAAGGCTCACTGGAGGCTCGTCCTGATCTGAAGGAAGGTAGCAGACCCCTGGGCGGGCAGAACGCAGTGACTGGCAGCTCTCAGTCTCTTTCGTGGTGAGAGCAAGAGTAGCAAATCATCTTCATGACATGAGCTAAACACACAACCCCAGGGAATGAAGGCGCGATGGTAACAAGCCTTCTTGTCTCCTCCCTCCTCCTTTTTTCCAGAAAGATCTGCACAGGCGCCCGCCTGCAGCTGTGATTTTCGTCACCTGGTATCTGGAATGGCTGTGTGAGCGTCTGGAGTATTTACGTGGATATTATCCAGGGATGCAGCCCTAACAGAGGTCCTGCTTCGTGGGTCCCTCGATTATCACTTGGAGCATCCCTGCTGACCAGGACACTTGAAAGTCCCTGGGCAACTGGCTAAGGACATCTTTGTTCTGTATTCCTCACGCTCTGGCGTAGAGGTGCATACAGATGCATGTTTGCTGAATTTGCTTTGGATCTTCAAACATAACTTGAGCAGAACTATTTAAGAATAAAGGAGTAGGTGCCCTGGTGGCTTAGCAATTAATTCTGCAGCCTCCGGCTAGTGCAGGCCACATCCATTCCAAGGACCTCAGGATGAGCAACTAAATAAAATAAATCAATACTGCTCCCTCCTCTCTTCCTGCCTGCCTCTGCTCACCTTCATTCTTGCTACGCCTGTCCTTTAAAAAAATTAAATTGAATTAAATCAACTTCTAAGAAAGGCATAAAAAGGAAGGCACTGATACATAAACTGGTTTGTGACCTGATGCATTCCTAATCAGCATAGGTCTAAACAAAGACATAAAAGGCATTCCTGAAGAAGACAACAGTGGCCTCAGTTTCAGCCTAAGGCTGCCATCTGACCCTCCTACTTTTTCTGGACGCAGAAATATCTCTGGAGAAGCTGAGAAACCAGTTGCAGCTCAGCCTGTCCCCAGTCCCCACCCTTCATAGGAATAGATTTTGTGACTGTGGCTGTTTTGTTTTTTTTTTAAACCTATTTTTCATGAAATTTGCAAGTGTGACTCACTCACCAAAAACTTGCAAGGAAACTCCTGTCCGTCAGGGGTCGGCGAGTGAGAGAGCTACAGACTTTTCGAGGTCCCCAGGCAGCTTAAAGGGTGGGCAGCGTTTTCCCTGCTTGCCTGCCTCTCTGATCGGTGTCTGTGTGCCTTCGTTCCTGCCTTCGTGATGACGACGGCCTGCTTTAGTGGGCAGACATGTTGTTCCCCACACTCTTCACGGGGCTGTGCACTGTCCGCCCCTCATCCTCCTGCCTCCTTTGCTCCCGCTCACAGCTCGTGGGGACAGCGCCACGGCAACGCCCGCATCATGGTCAGAAAACTTAGGGCTCCCGAGTCCGCAAACAACCAAGTGTCGCCTGGCACGCAAGCTAAGATCTGTTACCTCCTGTGCCATTCTCTGCCAGCTGTCTGTGGGACGGCTCACGGTCACCCACCCGACACACAGGAACGCCTGCTGCGTTAGAGCTGGGTGATTCACTGTCCTGGGCATGGGGCTCCCAGGGGTGCTAGGACAGCAGAGCCAGGGCTGGTCATCTGCCTCAAGGGCACTGTGCATTCTCCCTGCATCATCGAGGCAGAACTCTGGAGGGCACGGAAGGTTGCTGCTCTCCTCCCTCTGGACAAGGAAATGGTTAATGGTGCCGCCCTGCCTTCAGCGGCATCTGAAGGTGCCGTCGGAGGGATGTGATGTCCATGCCCATCAGAAAAGGCAGAGCTTCCCACACTTCAGCGACGCAGGATTCTTTGTGGTCAAGGGTGAAACCCATCAGACAGCCACATCTTGGGATCGGCTGTCTGGATCCAGAAAACTCAAGCGCAGATCATCACTGAGGCCTGTTGGTGTCCACACCCTGCTGTGTTATCTCCACGAATGTGCACAGCAGCTCTTCAAGGGGGCTAAATAGACTCGTTTCATCGCTGCATTGCTTTATGCAAAACGATGTCATGATACTGAGCTCCCGCCACCTACCCCGTCGGGGTCACCAGGCATTTCTGAAAGAGCCTCTTGGTGGGTTAAATGCCACCTAACTCGGACGGAAGAGAAAGGCTGCCCTGGAAGGTTTTGACATTCAGGGAAGTCGCGGCCATGAGTCGCCGGCCTTTGGAGTCCCCACTATGGAGGGACCGCAGGGCGCTCGCCCGCTCCTCCATGCAGGAGCATCTTTTTATTTCAGTTTAACATTTGCTGAAGGAACTGTGATTTGCAGAATATTAAAACCCCATGTGCAGGTTCACCATTCGTCAACGCACCACGCCTGCGGCAGGATATCGATTCAAATGTCCTCCTCACTGTCCAGGGGACCCGCCACCCCTTCCTTGCTCCCTGCTCACCCCACTCCCCACTGGTGACCTCAGTTCTGTGGCCAGTGTCCAGGGGATGCTTTTCGTTCTGTCTGTTCCTTCGCTGTTTCTTTATGTTCCACGCATGAGCGAGAGCATCAGTGTTTGTCTTTGTCTTCTGACTCATTTCACTTAGTGTCATCCCCTCTAGTTCCAGCTATATTGTCACAAATGACAGGATTTCATCTTTTTAGGACTGTGCTTTATTGGTGTATATGCAAATATATGTAAATATATGCGTGCACGTAAATATATGCATGTATCTCTTTATCCATTCACCTGACAGCTGGGCACTTAGGTAGTTTCCAGTTCTTGGCTATTGCAAGCAATGCTGCCATAAACATGGGGGTGAAGACATCTCTGCAAATGGCTGTTTTTGTGTTTGGGGGTAAATACCCAGAATTGGGGTGCTGTGAACCCCACTGTCAATGTTTGAGGAATCGCCGCGCTGCCTTCCATGAAGGTTGCACCGAGTGGCCGTGTGCCTGCAGGGCGCTCTGCCAACCGCCTGCCCCGGGGTCCTCAGGACGGCGAGAAGCAGAGGGACCCGCTTCCTCTCTTCTCGGTGGTCGCCTTTGCCTCTTCGGCTGTGTGTGCTTGCTGAACTAATCAAAAGCCTCTCCCTGCTCCTCGGCGACGGTCAGAAATCACTGGGAGTGTTCGAAAGGCAAGAAAGACGACGGTCTCGTGTTTCCTGCTCCGGGAGCCACAGCCTAAGCCGACTGTCCACCTGGACAGTCAGAACGTACTTTGGATGTTACAGAGAAGCTTTATTAGCCAAAAAGGAAAAGTGTATTGACTTGCTGTGTGCTGATGTCTTACTGGGAAAAACAAGAAAAGCGGGCATTGTCTTCAGAAGGCCCGGGTGACGTGAACCATGCGCTTCCTGAGCCAGCCTTCGGGTCAGGCCGCTGAAATTCGGGGAAGGCAGCAGGGAGGTGCGAACCAGGAGCCTTCCCTGGGTGTGGCTGCGTCAGAGCAAACCTCTGGCGTGGGGACGGAGAGCTGCCGGCCAAGTCAGCAGAAGCTCCGGGCGTCGCCCGTGCGGATTGGGAGGAAGGACAGAGCAGAGGGCCACTCAGCTCGCTCCCCAACAACCTCCCCAGTTTTCTAAGAGCTGCTCCTTTTGTGAGACGCTCTGTTCAGAGTCTCACGTGTTGGCTTCATTTCTGTATCTGAGCCAAATGCAGAAAAACGAGGCCCAGAGAGACATGAAGAAGCGTAGGGAACAGGTGTCTGTCCATAAAGGGACGTGTGATGACTCGACCAGGTCGTACCAAACCCTGACAGAGCGGCAGCCACCGCTGTAGGACCATGTACATGGCCGGCTCTAGGGAGCTCTGAGTTTCTGTCCAAGATAAAAAATACATATGCCCATATCTCGTCCCCACTCCTCCATCATATCTGATCAGTGAAATTAAGTTAGAGAGACTATAGCTGAAGAGACAACACCCTGGTTAAAAAAGAAACAACCCGGCACAGAGCCAAGGTCCATCTCTTACCAGCCAGGATCCCAGCGGCCCTCTGTGCCTGTTGGAAATAAAGGATTTGGGGTCACGCTCCAGTCATTATTGACTCAGAACCTCTGGCTCTGAGTGTAGAAGCTCTATGTTATTTTCTTGTATTGATTTATCAGTCACCATTTTTGCTGATGCCTCGGTGCGATATAAATGTTCCATGTGCGAGGAGGCGTCTTTCAAAGCCAGACACCAAAGTTTATGGAACAGCTTCGGTCGGCGACCACACTGGTGATTTATTTCCCCCAAATTGCATATCTTTCAAGAAACAGTTTATTATCCTCAAAAGATGGTCTTCTTAGAAACAGAGAAAAAGGGGGGGCTGTGACGGGTGCTTTAATCCAGCTTTATCTTGGGCTTTCTCTGTCCCTCAAATCTTCCAGCAGCGTTTTAAGCAAAGGAAGAGCAGAGTTTTAGGCAGACTCTAGACCTTCGAGAAGACCCTCGCTCATTGTAGAGTGTGCTAAGCAAAACCCACTTTTCCATGGAACTAATAACACAGGTTCTTACTGGGTCCTGATCCCAGCTGTGGGGTAAAAACACAGAAGTAACAATGTCCTCAGACTCCCGAGAGGCGTAGTATGAATGACACACACTGGAAGAAATCGCCGTTAGATCTCAGATACTCGGTGTGGTTTGCAAAGTGAGGGAACTGATTGCTTTCTACCTGGACATATTCCTACAAGTAGCACAAATAAGCGTCTGCATCCTGATTTCGGGTCCACACTCAGGACCACGGGTCTGGACATGCTAGGAGACATGGGTCTGCACTGGTAGCCAGTGCCATCATGAACCTCGATGTCCATGCTTGTGTGTGACTGATTTTTAGTTCCAGAGTTTGACACTGAAGTGTATGTCGAGCTGAGCCAGAGCTATTAACTGATGGCACTTTAAATGCACCAAGACACACACAGAAAGCTCCCTTCGCGTTCGTCTCTTTCATCCTGTTTGCCTCTTGCAGGTTTTGATGCACATCACAGAGTGGAAACGCTCACACGCAGCGGAGGTGGTGGAGTGGAGCAGAAGTGAGCTATTTCAACCAGAACAAAATGAAACGATTGGGCGATCCGTCAGGAGCCATCCACATCACACGTGTGCATTCTTCTAGGAGGGCATCCCCCTCGGGGAGCTTACCTTAAAGAGGTGTTTGGGGAAGCACCTCAAGACAGCTAATGAGTAAGGACGGGGAGCAGCATGTTACGGGAATAATCCTGAATCTGGCGTCACACGTGCGTTGGGCTCCTCAGTCACACAGACACATGTGACACTCAAGCTCTGCCACCTGTGAGCCACACGGCCTGAGTGATGCTCAGTCTCTGCTGCATCTTTCACACGTTCTGTCTCCCCACTGTGTCCGCTGGCCCTCAACCTGACTGTCAGCGAGCCGGGGAGCGTGTCCACTCTATGGTGAGCCTCACCGTCCCTGCCTGTCACCAGAAGACGCTCATGAGACGGGGTGAGTAGGAGCTTCGAAACTGCATCTTGCTCGTGGGTGATGGCTTGAACAAGGGGCGGCCTAACACGTGCTGGCTTCCGTAAGAGGCAGACTTCTCTCCCGAGGAGAGTCTCCCAGACACGTTCTAGAAAGCGTGGCGCAAAGCAGCGTGCAGTGCGTGGTCTCGACCGCGGTTGCCTTTGACATCGTGCCCGGCTGTGGCGTCCGGCGCGTTTTTGGCAGGCGGTGAGATTTCTGCTTGAGCTGGTAACCTGGAGGCGCAGCGGAGGGGATGGGCAAGGAAGCTTGCATCCACGCCCCCCTGCATGCACAATAAAAAACCAAATTTAACAGGACACGGGATGGCATTGTGAGACTCGCCGTTCTCTCAAGGTGGATGATGGCATTTCTGTGTGAGGAGGAGGCTCTCTTTGAGGCTGACATGTGGCTAGGATGTGTCATGAGGGCTGAACTGCTTTCAGATGCCTCAGGTGAAGAAGAGTGTGTATGTGTGTTTACGCGCGTGTGTGTGTGTGTGTGTGTGTGTGTGAGTGTGTCTTCCTCCCTCCCTCCCCGTCTCTGTCTTTCTCAAGGTGCAGGAGTGCACTGAACTTTCTCCTGGGCAGAAAGCACACAACAGGCCAGCCAACGTCAGCAAGCAACTAGACATCAAAGAGCCTCAGAGAAGTGGACTCTTTTTACACACACACACACACACACACACACACACACACACACATTTTAAGAGAGGAATAAAGGGAGAGGAGGAAGAAGCATTTTAAGGACAAGGAAGCAGAGGAGAAAGCATCTTTCCTTATTGGTTTACTGATTTATTTTGGGCTCCCCCGGTCCCTGCACCCCGAGCACAGTCCTCGGACTTGACGTGGCCCACAAGCCAGCCGCGCCTCCGCTGCCCCCGCCACAGGGCGCGCCTAATGGACTAGAAGCAAAATCCTATTCTGATGCCTTTTGTCTTTTGATCTATCACCGGGGTCATTTTCTACAGATTATTTTCCTCTTCATTATGGATTCGCATTGTCTTGCTCTTCTGCGCGCCTGGTGGTATTTGATTGGGTGTCAGGCACTGAAGCCACGACTCTGTTGGTCTGAGCTGCTTTCAGTACTCACCCTAAAATTGGAGAAGGTGGCCCTTTGTTCTGGGAAACCGGTAATCACTGTAATCCCGAGATCTGCTTTTGTTTGTTGCTTCCTGTTGTCTTACTTCACATAAAAACCACCTGAGAGTTTGTTGCTACGTCTTTATTAAACTCACACACACACCAAAAAGAAGGAAGGGAAACTAATACTCAGTGGGCCCCTCCATCCAGCGGCCCCACCCCAAGCTCTCTCCTGCGGTCAAAGTTCAAAGGTCTGTGTTCATTTTATTTCCTCCAGTTCACGTGCGCTGTTTCCTCATGGTCCAGCCGGAGGGGAAATTGTTTGGGTATTTCAACTTCTCTGAAGGGCCGCACGTTTTGAAAGCCAAAGCTAACGGCCAGCAGCGATCCAAAGTGGTGAAAGCATCTCACCCACGAAGGAGGCGGCCCTGGCCTGTTAGTCTCGCCAGCCTCCAAAATCTGAAATGAGGACCTGGGACAGCAAGCAGAGCCCCGCGGCGGTGGCACGAGTTCGCAAAAAGCCTTTCTGTCCGGGCCTGGGACACGAGGGGCCCCCGCGGTTCCACAGACTCGTCTGCCGCCTGCTGACCGCAGTGCCTGCCTCCTGGCTGGCGGTGCTGTTCAAAGGCTCTGTTGTCCCCTTTCAAACACGTGTCTGCCATCCAGCTCAAGTTAACAGGGGTGAGACTCAAATAAAACAGCGCGCTGGTGGGCCCTGGCGTTAGCGGTTAGGTCCAGCAGCATCCGTCTGGTGCAGTCCACGCACATCCCGAGGTCCCGGGTTCACGTCCAGGCCGGGGGAGAACAACCAAGACAAAGAAGTAAATAAAATGCTTCTTCCTGTCTCTCCTCCTGCCTGCCTGCCTCTCTGCTCACCTCCATTCCTGCCTGCACCTTTCCTTACAAAAGAAAGCAATTCACAGCGGGATGGACACCAGGGGATGTTAACTCTCTCCTTCACGAAGTGGCAGGGGCCAAGGAGAAAGCCAGTCCTCCAGGTCGCTCCCTGGGAGGCGAGGTGTCCAGCTCTCGTGAGAGCTGCCTCCCTGGGGCGGTCACTCAGCACATCCCACACCCACCGGTGGAATGCTCCCCACTTCTGGCTGCTGCCTGCCGCCATCCCGCACGGCGGGAGCTGGAGTGACGGCCCCTGCCTGGTGTGCCCGCGGGAGAACGGCGTGGTTCCGCCTTGGAAAGGCGAATCGTGCTTCTCCTGCGTCCTGCAGACGTTCTCGGCTCCTGGCTGGGCCTGCTCCTGGCGTGCGCTTTGCACTGTGGTCTGAGCAAGTGGCTGCCCGGTCTTTTCCAGACACCCAGCCCACCTGTAAGAGAAAGAGTGTCCAGCAGGCTCATTGCTTCCCTCTCAGATATTTCAGGGAGATGCTCAGAGCCCCTCATCTTTTCTCCCCTGGGGAGGAGGGGCGGGAAAGGGCAGAGGGGCTTTGCAAGAGGAGAGTTTAGAGGCCACTGGTCCACAGCCCAGGGCTCCACTTCAACCTCAGGGGTCCCTCCTATTCTCAGCTGGGTGCCATCGACTCTGAGCAGCCGTGAAGCTCCCGGCAACTCCTCCCTCAGAACCAGTCACAAGAAACTCCCAAGTGTAGCCAAGAAACGCTCTTTCAAATACACACGCACGGCAGTGCGGTCTGGAAACCCACTGGAAGCGTTCTGCTTTGCCCTTTAAGGCCAGAGGCAGGCACTTAGAGCAAACTCCTCGGATGTTTTGGAGAAGTTATACTAAAATTAGCATCAAACCAGCCCGTTGGCAGATCTGTAACGGACGATGTAAAAGGAAAGGAATTCAACCCACGGGAAGGACGACAAAGGTGGACAAGAGGTCACTGGTAGACACGTGCTTTTTAAAAAGATGCTCGGGGGGCAAGCGCGGGGTGCTTCTCACCGTGCCTGCTTCCTTTCAGGCCCGCCCGGGAGACGCCTGACTCGCCTGGGAAAGCGCGTGCATCGCCCCAGAGCTCCCACCTGGAGCGCGGGGTGGCCAGAGGTGACTGCTCGCCAGGCTGGTGCGAGCGCGGCGCCGGCGCGGGCACCTTCGCTAGCAGGTGCTGCTGCAGAATGTGGAAGCGGCGTCCACTCCAGGCGCCAGGGTTCGCGGTGGAGACGCTGCAGAATGGCCTTCTTGGATGTGTCCTGGCTTCTAAGCTGCCCCACAAAGCCAGTCGTGACAGTGACACGACGCTGTCGGCGGGCACCGGGAGTCGTGTGAAGGACCACTTTCCGCGGCTGGTCCGGGCGGACGAGCAGCTGTAGCCATGTTTCTAGAAGCCCTTCACGTGTCTCAGCATCTTGAGGAAGAGGAAGGCTCCCTGGATGAGCCACGAGCCAGACACCAACCAAAGGCTTCCAGGCCCTCAAGGAAAGTGACACACTGGGTCTTCTTTCTGGGCCGTGTCCCCCTGTCCCCACTTGACAGGTGGATCTGGAAGCTAGCTATTACCTGCTACCATTTTTAATCTTTTCATCTTGCGGTAAAGTCACTGTGCAAAAACGGTATATACCTGAAGGTGATTCTCGTAGCATCTGGCGGAAGGTTTCAGTTGACTTTAAGCCGTTTTCACCAATGACATTTATCTCTCCTGCTGTTCTTGGACTTGGTGATTTTAAGGAAAGGTGCAGGCAGGAATGAAGGTCAGCAGGCAGGCGGGAAGCAGAGGTGGAAGAAGCATTTTATTTGCTTACTTTTATTTAGTTGTTTACACTGGTTGCTCCCCTTTAGACCTGGGATTCGAACCTAGGGGTATGTAATCTGCACCCTGTGGAGGCAACTGACCTAACCGCTGCTCCCCCAGGTGCACCTGTTGTTAGACCTTTAAAGATAAAGAGTAACTATGACTTTAAAAAACCACACACACACACACACACACACACACACACCCTTCTTTATTAAGCACAAGTGGCACTTAGAAAATAACAGCTCCGTGATCAGCTGGAAGGTATTCCGGAGTCACGCAGGCCTTGCCACAGGCCAGAGAATCGGAAGTATAAACAGTAAAGGGATAACTAACAAGCAGCGCTCCAGATTCCAGCGGAAAGGACGTGAATACAAAGTAAAAGCATCTCCCGGCCACAGGGCAGAGAAGAAGTTGGGTCAGTTGACCTGGGAGAGGGAGCAGCTGAGCCTCCGGCCTGCGTGGACTCTGGAATATCTCGAGTGTCCTCAGGGCGTCTGTCTGAACACACCTGGGAAGAAAGGACAAAGGTCTCCTTCACATTTACGGGCTGGAGAGTAAGAACACTGCAGCGTGGCCCCAGTTCCATGACCGTCCCACATGTCACCAGTTGGGTCACATCAGCGTGAGATGGGGTGGAGCCCCGAATGCGGCTCTTCGGGGGGCTGGGTGGTCGAACAGGGCGCGGGGTTCGACCGCGGGCTCTGGAGCTGAGCTGAGGGCTGCGAGGACACTGCAGGTGGCGTGGAGAGCCCTTCGTCTGCTGCAGAGGCTCAGGCCTTTGCTCCAAATCCTCTAAGGTGGAAGGGACCCTCCGTGGACGAGCCACCGTGTCCCCTCCAGACAACGCTGAGGCACAGAACTCAGAGGGACTCGGGCGGTCGTGGGGCCACGAGCTGCAGAAACGGAGTTTCCACCGTTTAGCAACTCTCTGGGGGTAGCTGCGAACTGGGTAGCTGACATATTAGTATTGTCTTCGCACCGTGCATGTGAGTGTGTATGCGTGTGCACGGGTGTGCATATGCACACGCAATGCACGAGCGTGTCTCTATGTGTGTGTACAGGTGTGCACATGTGCGTCTGTATGCACACATGTATGTAGGTTTGTGTGTGTAGATGTGTCTGCACGTGCCACGCACACGTCTGTGACGCACACGTGCGTATGCCGGCGTGCAAACATGTATCTGTATGTGTGTGTACATGTGTACATGTGTAGATGAGACTGTTCATTGAGGTGCGTTATTTTCTTTTTAAATAACTTGCTAGGAACTGTTTTGAAGATTCCACTCACTTAAAAAATTTAAAATGGCTGCAATTTTAAAATTATAATTTTCACAATTGAATTACAAAAATCTTAAGACGAGTGTGCGTTTGGGGTCGGAGTTTAATCAGCGCACACTTTTGGTCCCCCTGCTTGGTCACCAACAAACGCAGCGTCCTGCCGCCCCTGCGTGGCGGCCACCGCTGTCTCTAGAACAGGCCGGGGACTGCTCCCCCGCGGGGGACTCTGCGTCGCCCTGGGTTGGTTCCAGCCTCAGGGCACGTTGTCCAGTCCAGCGACTGAGCCTTTATTGATTTCGCTCATTTCCGTTGCTCGCCTTTCCCCGGTCTGAATGGGCACCTGTTTTCCCCACAGGGCGCTGTTCGCCGGGCAGGGGCTGCCCTGGGGAGGCCCTGTGACCCGGTCCGTGGGGCCCCGGAGCTGTCGGGACGGCGGAGTCCACCTCGCGGGCCGCAAAGGTGAACCAGGGGCGCTGTTTCTCGGGGTTGAGTTCGACTAAGGTGATTTGAAAGCGTGATTTCGAGAAGCAGGCGGAAGAATGGCCTTGAGTTTGACCACTGAAAGCGTAGGGGAGGCGGCCGAGCTGAGTGGCAAATGCCGGGCCTGTTCTTTTCCCCGGACCCTCAGGGGCCGGCGGAGCGGGGGCCACATGCGTCAGCGTCTGGCGGCGTCAGGTGTGCCCTGCAAGCGGGGCAGGCTATGCGGGAGCAGAGTGCAGGGGGCATGGGCGGTCCCCCGCCCTCCAGCGCCCACCGAACCGGCCCGGGACACACGCGGTCTGGGATCTTCCTGCAAGCAGGGTGCAGGGCGGCTCTCCCACCGTGTTCCGGGGACACGGGATCCTTCTCCTACTGACACTGGGCTCCTGGGTGCGCGCTCACGTGTCAGCTCAGCCTCCCTGCCTGAAGCCCTCCCTCCCGGTGACCGCGACGAGGAGCCGGAGGGCCGGCCACGCATCCGGGCGCTTTTCCCTCATCACCGGGAATTCGGGACTTGATCTCAGCCCTCCAGGACCGCCCAGCCAGAACCCTCCTGCGCCTTCCCTCCGAGGAGGTGACACTCCCCGGCACCTCCCCAGACGTGCTTCTTCAAAGCTACATTTTTTTTTACCGGACACTGGCTGTGTCCCTTCCTCCTGGGGCTCTTCTGTGAGGAAGCGTGCAACTGCTTTGCCTGAGTGGCGGTCAGATCGATTTGGGATGAAGCGTTAAGATAACAAAAGCTCCTTCCTTTTCCCCTGGTGGCTGTTTGCAGGTCACGATGAGACGACGCCGAGGAAATCCAAGGGAAACCAGAGCTCCTGTTTAGGATGATCAGGGTGTCACAGCACTTTAGGGCACAATCTTGCTTGAAATGTGAGCTCAGAACTTTCATGGGGGCAGAAGGGGCCAGGGAGAGAGGGCTCCACCAACCCCATCAGGAGAATCCAAAGAGGCAGGCAACTGAAAGCAACCAAATGAAAAGGAAAGAAAAACGAAAAGAAAAAAAAAAAAAAAAAAAAAGAAGAAAAGGAAAATACTTGAAAGGCGCTTTTTCCATAGGAAAAAAATATTTTATTTTTTTAAGAACAAATTCAATTTGAAACAGACGAGGAATGTGACTTCACCGATCTCTTTCTCTGGGGGCTACCTGCAATGCGGGGGCTAAATCGGGCTGAAAACCTAGGACAGGCTATGAAAAGAAAACAAAGAAAGAAAAAAAATATTTATAACTCAAGCATAATACTGTGTTACTTACAAATTGGACAACGAAATTTTAAATAAATATTCATGGTACATAATTACGGCACAAATATGCAGTAATTTGGCAACTTTTTATACCATTTTTTTTTCCTCATTGCAGTGCAAAGGGGGTTGAGACTGCCGTTTAACAAGCTGTAGCTAAATACATTGCAAAATTCAGATTTTATACAAAACATCTTGCTTAGACTTTATAAAAAACCAACATTGCTCTATGTACACAATCTGGGTAAGAAAAGCCATTTCTGTCTTGTTTTCATGTGTCTTTTTTTTTTTTTTTATTAAAAAGGTGAATAAGGCTACTGTAACACCCCAAATCCATATACAGTAAAATCTGGACCTATTTACAGCATCTTCACTTGAACAGTATGGTGCAAATTCCAAAGTCAGGTGACTAGGGATGATAATACAAGCAAGGCATTTACAGTAACTTTCCAAAGCTGAACCAACTTCAAATAAAGGGAGAGTTGGTAGATTGTCATATTCTGCACCAGACACAAAACAGACGCACAGAACACTTGTTCAATTGGTCACAGGTGACTTGTCACCAACTCATCTGATTTTTCACAGTTTAAGCAGATAACCAAAATGTTGCCAGCCGATGAGCCCTCTAGTCGATTCACTCAAACCGGTCTGCTTCCCACGTTTCCCCCTTTTCGCACTCCTCTCCCCTCTCCTCAAGGTCATTGCTGATGGCTGACAAGGAAATCTTGTCTCAATGAACAGAAAGGAGAGGCTGGGGTGATGGAAGGAAGAACGGACATGGGTGCTGTGGCCGGTCACCATGGAGACCCGCCACAGAAACATGAGATCCATATAATATATATTGTCGATATATATTATACATACATGTACACACGTATGTCACATACTCACACACTCACTCGCACACACTTTGGACCAACATTATTTTCAGGTTCAGGAAATAGAGAAGAAGAATTTCTGTGACATCTCATTTTGCAGGTATTCACTGGAGGTTTAGAAAAAAAACCTCAAAACGCTGTTACTACATTTCTTTTTTCTCTCCCAATTCAGAAAGCAAAGTGTTACCATAGTAACGGGACTAGGTTAAAGATGTCTGTTTTGCATAGCACATAAAAAGTAGGTTTCCTGTTTACTTTTTGTTTCCCAGGAGGGAGGGGCGGGCCAGGGGCGGGAGGAGGGAGCTGAAAACTAGACTTTCAGCCAAAAGCCCCTGTGTGGCTGGTGGAGTCGAAAACACGCTTCAGCCCATAAGGCAAGGAAAAACACAACACAGAAAAGAAATGCCGGAATATCTTGTCATTGTTAAACATAAGACGCAGTCACATCGATTTCCTGGTGTTTGGGTGACGTTTCCTAGTCTGCGGTTACGTGAGACGCCTTCAGAGGACGTGGTTATTTCTGTATTTGCTCCCATTATTGTTATTTTTGGAGTGATGTTTTTCCCAGAAGCTGCTGTCCAATTTTTTTTTTTTTTAAGCAGTGAGCGTTGGGACCACGGAACTGCCAAAGCGAATTTCACATCTTCTGGTGTGTAATTGTGTGCAATCTTCAAATATATATTACTAAACATCTTTCACTTTACATCCCTATGTTCTAGATACCTATTATAAATACGCCCTAGCTTCCTTCTCCCCCTCGACATCATCATTTATTTCCGTCTCCAGGACCCTAAGACATTTGCCACAATGCTTGGTGTGCGCGGGCTCAGAGCCCGGCGCAGGGCCATCAACCAAGGTGTCCTAAGGCTCACTGGGGAGGAGGGCGGGAAGGGGCGCCTGCGGGAGGGGAGGGGTCTGACCTGCCTTTTATCCAGGAGGATTCTTCCCTACTGCCAATGGTGATGGAATTACAGCCTGCGTGACCTTTGGCTTGGAAACGTCTAGGTCAGATTTGGCTCTCTGCTCTTCTCCTAAATGCTTTCCCTGTGTTTCATAAAATGCGTAAGTATAGCAGCTGAGTCTGCTTTAAACATCACCCAAAGCAGACCGACTTTCTACAGCTTCGGAGCTGTAGATCTTATTACCTGCCAGCACCACCGTGGGCCCCGATTCCTCACCTCCCGTCCCTGCAAGCCCGTCTCTCTCCCTGTGACGCCCCTTTGTCCCAGCCCGCCAAGAGGGACCATGTCGCTCCTGCACATTGCTACAGGGTGACAGCGGACTCCTTCAAACGCACCGTCACCCACAGCGTGCGTGTCTCTACCTGCTCTGAAGATCGCAGCGAGCCCCGGACGCGGGCCTCCCGCCCTCCGCTCCCCACCTCGCGCGCAGGCAGGCGGCAGGGCCTGCACCTGCAGACGGCCGTCCGCCTGGGCCTTCCTCGCTCACCCAGGTCTGGCTGGAAGGCGCCCTGCCGAGCTGCTGGCTGTCGCACGGCGGCCGGCTGGACGGAGCGGTCCGCTGCGGTGCCCTCAGCGCACGCGAGGCCGCGGGCAGGAGAGGGCAGGAGAGGGCAGGCGCGCGCCACGCGAGGAGCAGCGCCGGCCACAGTCGGGGCGCGCCCGGGCGCCGTCGTCCGCCACCGGCCTGCCCCGCGGCTTCGGAGCGGCCCGAGTGGCCGCAGCCACGGCGTCGGGGAGGCGGCGGCGCCTGGGGACTCCAGCCGCCGCCGCCGCTGCGGAGGCCGAGCCAGGCCAGCTGTCCGCCGCAACGGGCTCCGGAGCGGAGCGCGGCGACCGCGAGGTTTCCCGCGGGCGCAGCGGTTCAGCGGGCGCGGGCGCAGCGTCGGGCGGCGGCGACGAGGTTTCCTGCGGGCGCCCGCCCGCCGCTCACACCTTGTAGTAGATGTTGGCGGGGCTCTGCGGCGGCATCTCCTGCACGATGTACACCGGGTGCCCGTAGTCGCCGCTGACCTTCTCGTAGTGCGGGCAGAACACGCTGTCCGCAGTCCTCAGCGGGATGATGATGTCGCTGGGCTCCGAGCCGCTGGCGTTGCCGCCGCGCTTGGGCGTGGCCAGCGTGCTGAGCGACAGCGTGGCCGTGTGCTGCGGCGAGTGCTTGCGGTGCCGCCGCCGGTACTTGAGCAGCAGCACCACCAGCGTGATGATGATGACGATGAAGATGATGCAACCCGACGCGATCCCTGCGAATAAGGCCACTTCGGAACCCAGGACGCTGTTCCCGGAATGTCCGGCGCTGCTGCCGCCGTCGGTGTTGGAACCTGCGGGGACAGAGGGCCGCCGTCAGCGCTGGCCTGGAACCTCACGTCACCGCACACTCCCGTCCGGAGGCGTCGGCGTCCCGCAGTCCGAGCAGAGCGGGGCCAGGGCAGATCCCCACCACGCCAGTGCCCCTGGGCGCCACGTCGGCTCCCCAGCCGGGGTGTGGCCCTGCCGTCGAGGCTGTGGTCGGCCAGCCTGACGCCACGGCAGGGGCAGGAGAGGCAGCGGCCAGCTCTCCGGGACAGGAGGAGTCGCGCTGGCTGGCTTCCCGGGGCGTCCACAGCACCGCGCAGGAGCAGCGCGGCCGGAAGGTGGTCCGATCTACCTCGTTTGGAGTCGTTCATTCTCCAAGTGCATTTGGAAGGCAGCGGAAACCACACCAAGCAGGCTGCCAGCCCAAATGTGAAGCACTAAATACTGCCTGGTATCATTATACTATCCATGCATCAGTCTGTCACAGAATTTGACACATCTTGTCACTGAAAGTGAGAAATAACCACTTCCCTCCTTGACACTCGAAAGCAGACAGAACAGCCGCAGACACCAAATCCGCCCGACTCCAGGCAGACCGATGGCTAATAAAACCACGCCGCCTTCCCGGCCACGGACACCCAGGTATGTGTTCAAGGACCATTCCGAACACCAAGTCAAGTGACGGCCAGTTTTATCTGTATTCTCGACTTCTGCCAGGGATGCATCTCCTCTTGGATCTGATGCCGACAATGTGGGGGAAACTCTTTTCGGGGTAACCACTTGACGCCCCGCCATCCACAATGCACAAGGGGGCTACCCGCGCCGTTGCGAGGTAGCGACGACCAGAGGACAGGTCAGCACACTCATCACAGACACGACCCGGGCGCGGCCGCTGTGCGACCTGCCTGCGCCGGCGACGCAGAGCCGGCTGCAGCGCGGCACTTGGCGCTGACACGCCGTAGCCAGACTGTGCGGGAACGAATGGTTTTGCCCTTAGGGAGCGCAACCAACAGCTACCCGAGAGCACGCTCCCGACTCAGTGACTCCCCAGGGAGCCCCCTGACCTGTCCTACCTGTCGAGACACCCAGCCCACAGAGACCGACAGTCAGGAGCCTACCTGGATTGGATTTGACAAAGGGACTGGTCGTGGAACTTCTTCCGTTTGTCCCAGGTTCTTGCTCTGGACGCCTCGTCGGCTCATTCTGCCTGGTTGATCCAGAAGAACGTGCGTCTACATGGAAAGCACACGGTCACTCACAGCACAGGGCCCGCGCTCCACATCTACAGGCTGCACCTACGTCTCAAGAGGCACGACTGGCCATGAGCGGAAGCGTCTTCAGGCAAAAGCACTGTGAGATACAAGAGTCTGATCTTCCTCTTAAAACGGACTGGTTACACTAGTCCTTGCGGACGCTGACACTGTGAAGCCATCTGTGGAAACTAGAGGGGTCCTGCACTTGGCAGGCAGAGCGCTGCAGATGACACCTGAGTGTCACTGAGCCAGCGGACTGACTGCCACCGATTTCTCATGAGAAGGGAGCGTCCTTCTGCACCATCGGTGGGCTCTATGTGAAAAGGCTCAGTAAGCAAGTCTTCTGTGGTCATGATGCAGGAGAGAGTGAGTGAGCAAACCTGCAAAAACTTTCGTTGTTATTCGGGACACATTAATTTTGAACCAAAGAGGTGTTTTGCTTTCAAGAAGAAAAAGAAAAAAAATTCTCTCTCTCTCTCTCTCTATGACAATAGTCATTGGACCTGGCTGAGCTTAACTTTCAGAGCAATCTCCAATAAGAGAGGTGTGCTGCACTGATTTCGGGAAATCAGCAAAGGTGTAGAGAGCAGTTTGCTTTCCAAACGCAAGAGAAGGTGAGAGAGCGGGTGAGAGTGAGGGACACTAGCACCGCCCTAGTGGGGGCTCAGCCACACGACCGTGGCGTCAGGAAGCAGCAGGTGATCTTTACCTTGTCCAACCTTCATGAGGATCTTCATGGCTCTTGTCTGGCACACCCCTCCCTCCTGGTTATCCAGGCCCTCCAAAGACCCATTTGATGTAGCTGATTAAAAATAAAATGGACAAAACAAAAAAATAAAGAAAAATCAGGAACTCAATAAGCCAAGTTTACATGAACATGAAATGTCTGAAAACAATTTGAAAAATAAGAATTCACTCTCAGTCACAAGTTTTCTGAATGCATGGGATGCTGAAGGCCAAAAAGAAAACAAAAGGAAGAAAGAAAGGAAAAATGGATGCTAACAACTTGGTCTGATTTACCGAAGTGCTTTCTCCTCCCTTCAGAGCCACCTGATTTAAGATTAGTCAATAGATAAAAGGTCAGCCTCTCCGCTCAAAGTGGACTGTGTCGGGGTCACACTCAGAAGAGCAGTGTTAATACAGTAGTCATGTCAAAACACGGTAATCATCACGCGACACCTGCTTCCTCTGGTCCGGCTTCCTGCCTGCAGAACAATTAGCGGGATGCTCCCTGTCTGCTGGGCAACCAAGCTCGGCAAATCCTCCACGAGTCCCACACCCCTCTTCTCCGCGCCCCGTCTTCTCTGTGCAGAAGCCCATTGGAAGGCAGCTCTTCCACTTCTCATCTGTCTCTGTCATGGTGCCAGAAAGGGGGCGTCACTATTCTCAGGATTAAAGTCTTCCACCAACTCACCTGGACCTTTGGGTGAGCACACCCCCACCCGCCCCTGCGTGAGGGTCTGGCGCCCTGATGTGAGGGCAGATGCCCCGATGCCACTAGCCCCCATCTCCCTTGCCTCCCCACGTGGAGAGAGAAGAGAAAGGCCCAAGGCTGACTTCTCTGTTGTTTAGCAGCCTCCACGATTTAGTGTCTCTTTGGGACACAGGGTCCTCTCAGTCGCTTTGAAACCAAAGCTATAAAAAAAAAAAAAAAAGATTGAGGCTGCCAGGGACTTTGCTGAGGGACAAGATTCAAGTTACAGGTCAAAATGCAGAAGAGAACAGGGGAGTCTCACACACTAGTACCTGCCCAAGAGGAAGGACAGAGGTGGTTCACAATGGGGATCATTTTCTCCTCAGACGTCTCAGCCCTGACCACTGACACTACACCTTTCAAGAGACCAGAAAGGGGACACACTTCCTGGTAAACATCACTCCGGAAGACGTTCTTCTAAGGGGCTGTTTTCCAAGTGGCGGGAGGTCCAGGCGGTGGCAGGCAGGAGGCTGACTTTCTTTGTGTTCCTGCCTTATCATCTTTGTCTTTCACTTTCCCTTAAACACAATGGCTGCCTCTTGTGTGCATAAACGTCTCCTGCCTTAACTGAATGTTCCTCTAACGTTCAAGGCGTCACCAGCCTATCTCACTCTTCTGCTGCTGCTGACCGAGTTTCTCCTGGGAAATGGGGCAAAAACGGCCACAAGAGCCTCTCTAGGCTGCTGAGAAGACGTTTAGCAGAGAAGTGAAGGCAAATACCTAAACACTTGTGTGCGCCTGTGAACCATCTCCCCCTGGTCTCTATCCTTCTATCTCTTCTCCCTCCTCCAAAACTGCCCCAAGATTTCCAAGTGTCTTTTCCTTGTAAAATTCCCAGGGTACCGAGCACACACTATTTCTGAGCATTCTCAAAGTAGTCCTCCCATCTCCACTTCATGATTTAGAGTTTCCTCGTTTGCTCTTTCTCAGGAATGAGGATGCCTTTGCACCACAGAAATGGAAAGCGGAGGTCCGCGCTTGGTTGGCAGTCCTGCAGGTTCCCTTGACTTAATCCCAGTGGAATCTCGGTGTTTGTGATTCACAGAAATGCACCAACAAGCAAAGGCGCTCCCCCAGGGCGTACCTGGAGCGCCTTTTTCGTTTGACTATTTTGAGTGGCAGTCAGTGCCTTTTCTGAATCACGCAATGCATCCAAATGAAGTCTGATCGCCCCCCAAATGGCAAAAACTCTGAAAGTATTTGAATTAAATTGTAATCTACTGATTCCATCCACAGACTACGGGTGGCAGCCGTATGAGAAGCTGCTTTGCATCTCTAGCTGGGGGTCTAGCTGGGAGACGTTGAAACTCTTTTATTTGGGGAGTGGGGGGGGGGCAGGCACAGCTTTCAAGCCCTGGGGTCCTGACGGAGGGCAGTGAAAATGCACAGGGGTGGGTGGTAGGGTGACAGCCTGGCTGAAAGGGGTGCTGGCAAGGAGGGGGAGGATGAGGGCCGCAGCAGTGAGGACTTGGCTTCCTTCTCCCCCTTGAAGTTGGTCTGAAGTTGCAAAAGCTCCTGGGAGACACTGAAACAGCGTCCCCCATGCTTGACTGCTTAAAAGGGGACTAAGCTTGAAATACACAGTTAGGAATGTTCTCACTTGTCACAGAAAACCCTGCTTTCAGATACTGGTGCCTGGGGAAATGTCAGGAGGTAAACTTCAGAGCGCGTGTGAAAGAATCAAAGTGACTTCAGCTTGTTCTATACTTGATTGCAGAGTGAGAATGAACCTCGCTGGGGAGCCATCTGGCTCCAGGGCCGGCCCCGCCCTGAGCGAGCAGACAGGCCAGTGGCCGGACAGGTCCTTCAGGGCCCAGAACTTAAGAGATAAGGGCTCAAGATGACTATTCTGATGTCTACCGCAAAAGCCAGTCACCAATTAGCTTTAAAGGGTTTGGTGGCTGACTGGAAAAAAGACTATTTTGGAATTATTTGTATTGCTGATGTGACCATGTTGGGAATTTTGAAACAAAGAAGATGAGAAAAAAATCCGATGGCTGGCTCCTGATACTAGGGTCCTGCTCGCAGGTACCGGCATTGTCTAAGGCACCACCACGGAAGTGCCACTAAATGGACGAAACTGCATGTCGTCATTGAGGGACAGGAAAAATAACAGGGGTATGCCTAAGCTTCTAGCGCCCAGACCTTTTCTCCCCACGGCCAGGGAAATCACCAGGCTTGATAAAATTAAAAATGACTAGAAAAGTTTCTCCGTCGAGTTAGAAAAGAGGTTTAATAAAGACACGTGGGCATTTCATGGCCTGGTTTTAAACGCTTTTGCTTCAGGGACCTGATTGCAGCCAGGAATGGACTGAATCGCTACATTGCTCCCCGGGGAGCCGCAGTGGGCACAGAGGCGGCTCAGCCCACAGTTCCCTACACCTGGGAACAGTCCCAGCCCACGTGTGGGTGCCCATCTGCCGGCGCACTGGTCTGCCATCCCTCCTTGTGCCGATAGCCGGCCTGGCTAGCTCAGGAGAGAGAGGCAGTCAAGAAGAAAAGCAAGCAGGCCAAAGGGCAGGCATTTTTCTGGCTGGGTTTTGAACTGTGCCCAGAGGGAGGGAGTCGTACTGCATTTTCACAGGCTTGCTATGCAGCGATTTGCTCCCCACCCAGGGCGGAGAAGACCAACTGGAGATCTTAGCTGTTTTCAGTGTCTCACGGGCTAACAGCTGCCTGTGTGCTGGTGTAGGGGTGTCAGAGAGAAATGTCTGCAAGGAAGAGCATCAGAATGAAGGAAAAGTGTAGGTTATGATGGAAAGGAAGGAAATAGTAACAACTCGTACTGGAGGGAGATTTCAAATGACCGGAAAATGCGGTTTATTGACATGGGGCTGGGAGGGGGCTGGGGGCTGATGTTAAGGTCAGCTTCACAGAGAGGCCACCGAAGACAGACTGACCACGACCATATAAGGTCAGGAAGGCCCAGAGGTCAGTTTTCTAGCAAGAATAAGAATCTTGTCGTGGTATAAAGTGACATGTGACATAGTCACTCTTACTTGATTCTGAAACAAACAGCAATTTGTGAAAATCCTCCATCTCCTTCTCCTTCCTATTCTTTCCCGGCACATCATCAGTGCTGGTTCTAATTCTGATCTCAGGCCAGCCTTCCCGCACACCGGGCCTAAACCCAGCACAGGCGACTGAAGAAACACACCCTGGAAAACCCAGGAACTGAGAGAAACAGGATCTACGTGAGAAGCGCAGAAAGTAAATCCATGGCAATAAAATCAACACGAGATGAGAAGTAGCTCGTGTTTTCTTCTAAAGGACTAGCAACAATGTGAGTGTCTAAAAGAAGGAAGAAAAAAATGGAATGAGATACGTAAGCGGGAAACCCAGCAGAACGGTAAAAACGTAATTAAAGTGAACATGAAACCCAGGAGGCTAAGATCTCTCTTCTTGATGCCCTGACATGAATTCAGATTCAAAACAGATGATGCAAATTCAACACGCGCCCTGCAGGGCCTGGACTCAACCACTAGAACTTTTGTTGCTCCTGGTCATCCTTCAAGATCCTAACGGAGAATTCTCAACATGAAAATGGTATTCACTGAAGGCCAAAAACAGAGGCCTTTTTCTGTATTAACAAAAGCCTCTGAAACAGAAACATGCGTATAATATGCCAAAGGGAAGAAGAAAAGTTCACTCCTAATTTCTTCCTCCTTCTGGGTTTTTCTCAGTGGATTTGCTGCGGAAGAAACAAGGAGCAGATCATCCTGACTTTCCAAGGGCCTCGTTATTTTTGTCTGGCAGGATATCAAATAAAGTTCAGCATTATTTCAAGTCAAAAGGCACCGTATCCCATAATGCCTGGTCTCAGAGTCAGTGTTTTATAAATAATGCTTAAAATGGCCTCAATTTGAAGAAAGGAAAATACAAAAGACTGTATTTTCAAAAAGAAACTCTAGATCCACAGAAGCTCTTTCTTCTGACTGTCTCATGGACGAGGAGGCTCTTGCTGACATTTGAGCGACCTTTTCCACTGTGTGAAGAAGAGTCCATCTCACAACACTGTCTACGCTACTCAGACGCGTCCTTCTCACCCAAGGGAACATGCTCCAGGCTGAAAGGAAGATCACTTGAAACCATATCACTGTGGTTGTGTTTTGAAAAGTGAAAGCAATTAACTCATGCATTAAGAAGTAGTAATGGGCTGAGCCTCAGTGACGTCTGCAAAACATAAATGAGTTTCTCCACTAGACAGAACGATTTGGGGCGGGGAGTCTCGAATGGAGCCACAGTTTAGACCTTCCCTCCTATCCTCTAGCATTAAAATATGGGCAGAGATGCCAGGTACTGAGTGTAAACAGATGCTCTTGATTAAGACAATGTTTCACTCTCTCAATACCTAACACTCATTAGGAACAGTGATAGGCTACAGCACAGAAATTAGAGTGTGTGAAAAGGTAATGACCCCGAAAAGAGCTTTTGTGTGTTCACTAAAAGATTTAATGACACAGATGACCACTTGAACTACTTGGGAGAGGCACGGAGGACACAGGAGGACAGTCCGCAGAGCTGGTCTGAAGGTGTCAATGTAATATTCTATCTCCTATGTCACAGGAGATTGGATGCTGAGAGGCCAACGGAGTGACAGGATAGTAACAATGTGAAGCCATAAACCACCTGCAGAATGTAACTCCATCCCAGCCGACTCATAAAGCCCCACCAGGAAGAAGTGCCACAATGATTCAGTGGGCGACAGTCATCCAAGACGCAGGAGTCCCGAGAAGTCTGCATGAGCCCCGAGCAGAGTGAAAGGCAGCCATGGTGTGTGTCTGCGTGTGGCACCCACATGGGGCCCCTGAAAGATGTGACCTCGCGGCCCACCTGGTGCCCCAGCTCCTCTAAGAGCTCACCGTCCCAGCAATAACTCCTGCTCCTCGTGTTTTCACTGCACTTTATGCTTAAATCCCTGAGGTTATTTATTCGCCAGTGACTGGCCTTTTCTCCCTCTCATCTTGATTGTCAGTGAACCCTGCTGGGGAACACATTCCATTCTACGTCTACAATTGTGCTGCTTCAAGTTCTGATGACTTAGGAGGCGGAACCTCTCGGTGTTAAGAACCCAAGTCGCTGTGTCCCTACTGGTGTCTCATCTCATCTGCTCTAAGGGGTGACCTTAGTGTTGCCATGATTCAGACCAAGTGGGCCTGGTGAGAACGGGACCGTCACTAAGTAACCTTGCACATGGGGGCGAGCCTTACTAGGAGCCAAAACCCACTAAAGAAAGGGGAATTGTGTTTTAAAAATAGGCGACCAGATGACCACTTGGGTAAAATGACCGAATGCCACATGAAAACACGGAGCAAGTGTGACTTCAGAGTTCTAAAGATAATTCCCTATTGTCTGTATCAGCTTTACTTAAGCAGATTTTTTTAAAGCAACTTCCTGGTCAGCAGAGCTTGATAACATCTAATGAAAATAGTCTGAACTGAGTGCGAGTGGACGATCTCCAGCACGTGGTCTGCTGCCTGCGCCGGGGGCTTTCCGCCTCTCTCCTGAAATACCTCATGGCACACTGGCGTGTCAGAGAAGCAAAGGGTCACAGTGCAGCTCAGGTGCGGAGGGCGCACACCCAGACCCCTTGCTCGTGGCCCTGTCACTCATCGCTCACATGATGGTGAGACACGGGTCCCAGCGGGTCCTACATCCCGAGGGCCCATCTCTAGGTGGGAGGACTTCACCAGGGGCTGACTCAGGTTTGCTGACGCTGCAGACCTAACGCCGCGGAGGAGAAAAGGGGCCCTTGCCCCACATCAGCGTGTGGAGGGACATAGGTTATCTGCCCCACGGCCAGGGTGACCCACCAAGGGCCCGATCCGAATCTGCCCTCCACGCGAACGGGATTCCCTTCAGGGGACACGTGTGGCACTCGTTGAGATCAGAGCAACTTCCCACACAGTGGCTTCAATAAAAGAAAACCTTCATCCTCTGGCTGAGGGTCAGGAATGATGAAAGGGACTCCCGCACAAACACAGAGCCATTTGCAAAGCAGAACTGACTTCTGCCACACGGGCCGGGCCCCTCCAGGGTCTCCTGTCCAGCTTCTACCAGCCTGGCCGCTGTCCCTCCACACTGCAGGGCTCATGCTGGGGGCTCAGGAGATCTGATGGATGCGGCCGCTGCTACCGCATATTCGAGAGGCGTCGTGGTTAGAGTAGCAGCTGCTTTCTAGCGAGGGGCTCCCAGTACCGGGTGGGGCCACAGACACAAGGACATCCTACTGAAGAAATGGAACTGAGGAGCAGACAATAGATCTAAGAAGAAAGAGAAGCTGGAAGACCTGACAAATTGCTATTTCAACCGCCTTCCCCGAATGATCCTTCCCCCTCTGATGCAGCCTGCAAGACCAGCTTCCTCGTGAAGGAGGCTTTGAGGGATACTGCACATAACATTACCCAGGCATCACCACCGTAAAGCCCCATCTGAGGGCAAGGCAGTGCGGTCACACTTAGGTGATCTAAGGCCACCAGTCCAGCTCGAGCCTCACCTTGCAACTGACCCCGCTGACCTGATTTCCTGCCCCCCCTTCTTGGAACCCCTAACTCGATCCTACAGACGATGTCTAATTTTGTTTGATTTGGTTCATTCGTGTGCTTGATTTCTCCATGTTCCATGCAAGTGCGGTCTTTCGATGACTGTCTCTCTCCTCTGACCTCTCTCTCCACATCATTCCCTTCAGGTCCATCCAGGGTGCTGCAAACAGCCGGGTTTCATCTTTTTGACAGTTGAGTGGTATTCCAGCGTGTGAATGCTGTAAGGTGTTCCCAGCTGAACTCTGCCCTGACCTCTGCCAGCCACGTGAGCGGCACTGCCCGACTCACTCTTCCTGAAGCTCCGGCAGCGACGCAAATGCTACACCTGTGCTCCAAAACGCCAGTGATCAGGCGTGGGAGGCTGCAGCCCACGCCCCGAAGTGATCACACAGCTGAGATGTCAGAATTTTAGGAACAAACTACACAAATCGGCACAACCTAGTGGAGCAGTGTTTAAGCAATCGCCTCCAAAGCAACGCAGCCCACATGCCCCTGGGTTCGAGTCCTGTGTGCAGGGAAAAACAACCAGTGTGGGCAAGTAAATCAAAATAGATCGGCCTCTGTCTCCTCTCTCCTCCTGCCTGCCTGCCTGCCTGCCTGCCTGCACCTTTCCTTGATTTTTTTTTTTAACAGAACTACACAAACAAATCTCAAAGTAATCTTTTGATGTCTTTCTATGTCTCCTGGCTATTTTTCACAGACTTTATTTGGCTTTAAATTTTGAGCTTTGTGATGAATATTTAAAGGTTATTCAGAGAGAATCTTGTTCTCTCACGTTTCTACGAGGTTTTTAGTATTCAATTATTTATAAGCCTAAGCGAACTTTTAAAAAGCTATCACTACAGACACTGGATGTGGAAGGTGTGCTCTAGGAAACGGTAAAGACAGCTGTCTGCTGAGCCGTTCCTAAATCGCTCCTTAGTGGCTGGGACATCCTAAGTCTCTCTGGCAGTTCCTGTCTAGTCTCACTTTGCTTTCACTTTGCAGATGAGGGCTTCACTCTGCTCCCCATCACTTCAAGAATCAGCAGCTCTCCCCCCAGCTGCTCTGGGACTCGGCTCACGACACCACCTCTGACTGGCTGCCACCCGGCAGCTGACAGCACAGCTTATGTGACTATGTGACGTCATTGAACAGCGTTCCTCCTCCCATCCGAGTCCCCTGGGAGATTCCCAATGGCCATGAGGCCAGCCCACCCACGAGCAGAGCGCTCAGCACGATGTCCAGTTACTCGAACTGAGGCCGATTCCCAAGTGTGCAGAGCGTTCATCCTGCGAAATTCTGTAGGAGCCTGATGGGGGAGTTTGGAGGCACCCGACCCACTCAGGAGAGTCCCACCTCTTACATGTTGAAAACAACAGGAACGCTGACTCTGATCGCCAGACTAACCGTGCCCCCAGCGCGCCTGTGACAGGCGGAGTGACGCCTTTCCTCTCGAGAACATGCCGACCACTGGAGGACGCGGCTGAAATGACCAATACAGGTGGAGAGTCTCCTTTGTCGCGGGAACCGAGCCGGGAGAGGGGAACGCCGGGGGTGCAGGGGGCGTTTGGGGGACTCTGCCCGGCGTGCTCGTCTGGCTGTCATGTCACCGAGGAGCTGCTGACAGGCACAGGCAATGTCGGCAGGAAACACGTACACAAACATACGCTTCTCGGTCAGGGATCCCAAGGACAAAAGAACTTTTATAACAAAGGAGACAAAGAGGGAAGCTTTCATAATTGCTACACAGCATGACTGAAACTTGTAAACCCTCTCGAGTCTCCTTTCGTGGACGGCGTTCAAATAGACGGTGACGGAGCCTGGCCTCTGCTCTCCAGACCCTGCAGGCAGGCTCCTGGACCTGCCTCCCACCGCCTCCCCAGCGACCTCTCTGGGACTGATTCCTGGGGGCGCACTGGGAAGCTGGCACTCTCCACGGGTGACCTGTTCACAGTGACAGCAGCCCGGGGCGAGGGGTTCAGGCCCCGACCCAGAGAGGCAGACACTGGCCGACGCGGGCTAAGGAACTGGCTGAGGTCACTCCAGACAAGCCGGGCCCAGCCCTGACACTTCCAGCACAAAGGTGACAGTCAGAGGCACAAATTAAAATGTGTCTCAAGGCTGGAAGTCAGTGATGAGATGCAACGTATCAGACAGCACTGTCACCCCAAAGTCGGAGTGGCCCTGTCTCTGAACTTGGTGTATTACTGTATCAGTTCACTCAGGAGACCAAGTCCACCATCCCCTTCGAGGGGCCACACCTTCTTCTATATTCTGAGAAAACCTCTCTGAGAAGGACATCTGAGAAGCCCAGGAGGACGCTTCTAGAGGGGGCAGTATATGCTAATGCCATGGCCACCCCAGAAACCGGCACATCCAAACACAGAAAAGGAAAACAAACGCGCCCACGCTCAATGCTCAACAGAAACACAGAACTGAACCCGCTCCTCTTCTGTTTGGATTCCTGAAGCGTTGCGCCTCATTGCCCCTGTCGTGGAAGCATTTATTTTGCAATTTTGCTTGGAAGTGGAGTTTTGGCCTAAAAAAGCGCGAAGCTGACTGTTGAGCCTTCCAATTTCATATGCACTGATAAAAAAAATTGCTTTGGGAACCAAAGCAATGAAAGGCCGAAGACACGGTGACTCATTCAAATGCTCTCGCTGTTTCTCCGGCAAGACAGTCCTCAGCCTGGAGAGAGCGGGGGCTTTGGGGCGGTTCACCCTGACGGCAGCAGGCCGCCTGTGAGATGACAATCTGGAGTCGGACCGTCGTCAGGGATGAGGACTGACAGACTGTTCCACAAGCGCGAGGCATGAGGAGGGCTCTGAGAGCAGATAAAGGCCACAGGAAGCCACACGGCCGAGGCCCCTGCTCACTTACAAAGTGCTAACACAATGGCGTTCATTTTCATCCGTCTGACTCACATCATCTCAGCAGAGTGATGAAAACCTCTCTGTGGGGATTTTGCAAGGTCTTCAGCTGACAGGGAAGACGCAGACCACAGAGGCTTCCTTCGAGGGGTGTTGCCAAGACCTGACACTCACGGGCACTGACTCACTCAGCTCTGGGTCGTCACCTCTGCACCACGCGGGCGCACGAGCACAGAAGCGCCCAGAAGACAAGGGCGGCGCGCACCTCCGGGCAAGGCCGCAAACGGCCCACAGCTCCGGGTCCCTGGCACTGGCACTGGCGTACACCAGGACCCCGCTTCCCTAGAAAACAGGCAGCTGCAGAGCACGCGAGCTATTTCCTCGACTTTAAGAAGTGAGGAGGACATACTGAAAATAGCTAGAGCTTATAAGCATGCTGGTTATATTTTCAAGTAAAAATTAAAATCTGGCATCATGAAAACAGGGCCTTTTCAAAGCAAATGGGCAGAATACCATCTTCAGATCATATGCGATTAAGAGATGTTATTATATGTTAGCCCCAAAGCTAATTATTGAAAGAGGTCACTCGAAAAAAAGTCAATTCCAAACCTTAAGAAAATCCATCTATATCATTTTGCCACATGTCAAAGCAAAGAACCATCTCTGGGATGAATTAATGAGGATGCATATCATTTCCTAAGGGAATTTAAGGGAGACTCCATGGGTTTAAAATACACATCCAATTAAAAATGAATATTTACTTCTGAAACTCAAGTGTGATGACTACATTTTAAATCTGGTAACATTGCAAGTCAAATGAAGTTTTTAAAGCATTTGCAGCAGGCGCTGTCCATTTCCACGGAGACCAGGTTTACTCACCAGGGCTTCCATACCGGATGTGGACACACAACCAGAAACTGGGCGGCAACGGAGGTCTCTAACTTGAGTCACACCAGCTACGACAACAGAAATACTTTCTAGAGAGAGAAACTAAAGCTCAAAGACATAGTGACTTTCACATTCAGCTCGCGCAGCAGGCCTAGAAGCCAGGTCCTGCTCTCCAGCTCAGAAACTCTCCGAGCCCATCTCAGAGTCGGCTGGCCCTTTGCGTGACCCCCTCCAGGGTAACAAAACGCGACTGCAAACTACCACTTCCTTTCTCCTCCCATGGAAAGAAACCATAGAACCACTGCAGGGCTCCTACTAAGACTCTTAGTTACGAAGGCGCCCAATGACAGGCGCCAAGTTCTAGAATTAGACACAATTAGTAAACATCGTAGCAACCTCAATACTTTGAGTCTTCACTGTCTCAAAATGCATCAGTGAGTGTATATAAAAGATACCTGCCCACGAGTCCTTTCCATCGTACTACCTACGCTGGGCTGTTGGTTTCGCTTGTTTTTAAAGGTGCAGCAGGAACGAAGGCGAGGAGGCGCTTCCTGGAGTTGCTCACACTGGTTGTTCCCCGGCCCGGAGTTTTGAACCTGGGTCCTTGGGATGGATGTGGGACTGCTCCCAGGTGGGGTGGGGGGAGGGCAGACCTTAATAAATCCCTTAATTATCCTCACGCCCCAGGATTCTTCGAGAACAGGGAGAGTCAACGTTAACTTTTCAAACGACATTAAAGCTCATCCTTCGCATCTTCGTATCAACGCACTCTTCCGCATCCGGAAGCGGATGAGAAATTGGCTTCTGCATTTTCCCAAATACTTGAATCCCTCCTGTCCGTGATGAAGTGAAAGTCCTGTCAGCTCTGCTGAGTCGCCCTGGGTCCTGGCGCGCTTCTGACGCGGTGCAGGTGGACGGTCCTCCGACAGCCGCCGGCCCGCACCTGCGCCCTCACACTGCCCCACACTGTCTGCTCCTCGAAGCCCTCACCTGTTTTCAGAAAGTCCTTTGTCCCAAGCTCCCACAAGCTTTCACCCTGTGACTCACAATCCAAAGGAGAGTTCCAGAAGCTGGTAGAGCTCCACTACCTGAGAATGTACCTGGTATTGAACCTAATCATAGCATTTTAAAAAAGAAAAATAAGAGAAGCCATCAGAGTGTCGATATAAATGTAATTGTGCTTCTAAATCCAGATGTGCCATGTACTGATGGAAAGCAGTCATTAAATGCTCACTACATGACATAAAAGAGATGACAACAATCATTCATTGTTTGCATTTCCTCCAAAACACTTCAGACGAAAGGCTACTGAAATCCCACTTGCTCTCAGTGGGAGCTTCGACTTTATGAAGCCCTTGTTATGATGCCATCAACCTAAGCAAGTGGAAAGCATGTTCCGGCCAGCAGCTCATGTCCACAGAGGAGTCGAGTGTACTGGGAGGAGCTGAGTGTCCCGTCTACAGACACACAGGAACCCCCAGAGGAACCCCCAGAGGAACCCCCCATAGACCCTTCCACAGGAACCATCCATAGGAACCCCCATAGGAAAGCCTTACAGGGACACTGCCCTGAGTTCTTTGTCCCTCCCGACCCCGGGCATCCGCCTTAATAAGTTCATTTCAGGCCCTTTCAGCTGCTGTGAACGGCGCACTAGACAGCAGCCTTGGCACACGGTCGTACTTAAAAGTCTTTCTTAAAAAATGGCTAAGATTTCCAAAAGCCTACGGCTTTCAATTATTTTACTGAGCAACTATTTTATATTTTCAAAGAGGCCCCATCATTCTGTAAACTTCATTACCCCATCTGCTGGTTTCATGCCTCTGAATGTTTTTATTTTCATGTCATGACCATCATTCCTTTAGATCTTTCATTCATCATGCCCCCACTACCGCTTTGCTGACGTATTCCTGCTCAGTCCCTCTCTGGGTAGCAAACTGGCTTAAAAACAAGTTTTCCATCTTAGTGGCAGTAGATTTTCCACAAAGGACAAGAGAAGTTGATGATTAGATGGCTATGACCGTCTCTGCTTAGCTACTAATGTAGTAAATGTGTGTGTGCCTGCGTACATGTGTGTGTGTGTGTGTGTCTGCGTGTATACACTGAAGAAGACTTCCGCACACTCCTGTTTCGAGGCTCTAAGAGCGGTCAGCAGATGCTGTGGCTCCAGGGCCCCTGCAGTATCTCCTGACACTGGAGGGACCGGCCACCTTCCTGAACCTCCTGAAGTCTATGCTGACAAGCAAAGACTCTAACCCTATTCTGAGCATAATTTTAAGCCAAAGAAACTACGTGAAAGGACTGCATGGCTCAAACGATGCCCCTGGCCCTGGAGGTGTAGCAGACATGCGCTCTGGGTGTGGCCATCATTTGACTTCTTGGCCTCGCGAGTGAACAGCAGCTGAGTGCTAAGTTCAAGATGCACAGTATCTATTCTGGAAACATCGTGCCCAGCGAGACTAGGGAGGGAAGACAATGCCAAGTGTGGTCTTACTCTCCTAAGTCTGGTTTCACGTGTCCAGGTCTGACTGCCGTGGCCAGTAACCTACATCCCTCCACCCCGAGTCTGGTCATACGCCCATGAGGAAGGCCACTGTTAAACCAGCCTTTCGCTGTTGAGCCCCAGCACTGACAGTTTCTGGCACAGAGTAAACACAAAAAGAATGGATGGGTGGGTGGATGGGTGGATGGATGGATGGATGGATGGAAAGTCATTGCACAAGATTTACCCATCAAAATCTCACCAGATGTCCTTAAAAATGGTTTTATCAGTAGAAATGCTGAATCTATTCATATATATCCATTTATTTCAATTCTACCAAAACGCTAGAGGGTTTTTCCTCTCTCAGTGGGTATTCATATTAACAGGTACTGTTAGTAGGGCGGCCTTCATTTAATTAAAGTTTATTTAAAAATGGACAATTTTCAGCAAAGATTCTCACCAAAGTATTTAGCACAAGAATAAACTTTAAGGAAATAAAAATTGATACAAACCTATTAGCTTATCTTATTTTCTATAGAATAAATGAAGAGAATTATACTTACAGATAATGTAATAATCTCTGTTCTTCTGAAATTCTAACCCCCAGAGGTTCGGGCTGAATTCTTGAAACTTGATAGTGAATTTTACATCTTGGTCTGGTTTGGCACAGTTGAGAAGAGGGGTGTTTTCCTTCTTAATAGTGCATCTGTCTGCTTGGTCTTTATCAACCATATAAACTTTATAATATTCATACTGGCCAACAGTTTTAGAGTCCACTTTGGGGCAAATAATATCCAATTTGTCTCCTATCTGTGGATATAATACCAGTCCTTGTCCAGGCAGAAATCTAAAAGCATAAAAAAAGAAAAAAGTCAGAGTTGATAAAGATCATAACAATCGAGCCAGACAATGTCAATAATTCCAAGCTATAATTTTGTCGGTGCACACTTTTATTGACCAAAAGTATCTCAGTTCTGATCAGCACGGGGCGGTAGCATCTGGGAATTAAACTGGAGAAAAAGGCCAGGAAGAAAGAAGGCACTCCTTCGAGCAGAGTGGTCTCCACCTCTGACATTTCTCGTGACCACCCACCTCTCCTTGTAACATTTCAGAGCTCCTTTGTGTAACTTCACAATAACTTTTCCTCCCTGGTGAGTCAGGCCTTCCCACCTGTTTGTTATTTTTTAACCACTGGCAGCTCTTGTCTATGGGGCTGGTCACAGAGGGGTGGCACCAGTTCCAGGGAACAGAGGAGGTGCTAAGACTTTGTTGTCTTGCTCACTTCCATGGGCTGTTGATGTTAATTAACAGACAAGTTTCATCAAGAATGTTTCAAATTACTTATCGTAATTAGTCAGTCACCTATCACACAATGGGGTTTTTATTAGCCCGAACAAAAGAAATGTCTTACACATGCATGAAAGATAACCAGAAATAATTAGTCGTGGCATTGATTCAGCTGCAGGAAGAAGAGTCCTCCACTGCAAGGACAGCAATTCTGACCTCCTCCAAAAATCTTCCTTTCCCTCTCCCTCGAGATCTATCGGTTCCAACGAATTCGCAGGCGCCAATCTTTAGAACCAAGACGCCTGATATGCTTACAACTAAAAGCTGCCCTCTCCTCCCTGCCTCCTTCTAGTGAGCCACGCTGCTGAAAGATCTTTCCCTCCGAGAAACTGAAACGGGCGCTTCCTAATGAACACCCTTCTCCAAGTGCTAACACTTAACAACACACTTGGAAATCCCTTCTTCCTTAGTCAATAAGCAGCCGGGCCTGCAGGCTCATTAAAATATTAAAGCCTGAGAACAAAGCACGGCATTTGAATCCTTCCAAGCCAACCCTGTATTTAGCCAGGGAAGTCCACCAGTCCTGACAATGATGGGTCATAATTCAGAGAGGAAAACCAGGCAGACGGGGACCTCCAACTTCCAATTCACACCAGGAACAGGTCAACATTTCCTCGAAGGAAGGGCATTTTTCTGAACAGGAGGTTCGCTCTGAAGCATCACTGAGCAGAAGTGATATTCTAGAGTGTAGTAAAAAGGAATGCTCCAGAGCAAGAGAAATGTGGGAACATGTCACTTTTCCTTGGGGATGTGGTATTGTGCAATCCAATGGCGTGTCCACCCCACACCCCATCTTCATGTTGCTCCCCCACCCCCTTTTCAAAAGTGAGCTATTTTAGCAAAGACATGTGATGTCCATTTAAAAAGGAAAGAAAATTAATAATCACCTAGCAGAAAGTCCTTCCCCAACCCAACCCAACACCTCCCGTTCCTAACCTGCTCCTTGGGTACTGTTGTTACCAGGACTCCTAACTCAGTGCGAGTCTGCAGCCTGGGTACCTGTGCCTGCCTCCCCTCTAAGCTCTGGGTCTTCACACCAGTCCGGCTTACAGGTGGCCTTCCCAGGGGCTTGGTCAGGCCTCGGAGGTCAGGACCCTCCGCAGCCAGGTGGACCGTCTTCCCACCCCAGCTGAGCGGCATCTTAGCAAACACTAAGTTCTTTCTGAACTCTAAACCCTCCCCAGTCCTGTTTCCTTCCTGAAGCTGCGTTTTCCCTGCCTTCCTGATGATCCCCCAGCTCCCCTGCCCAGGTAACTCCCTGTGACTCTCCCCCCATTACCAGGCCCCAGTGAGCTCTTCCTGTGCTGAAGGGGGATACACGGCCAGGCCAGCTCGCAGGGTCCCCACGCTCCAGGCACACTCACACAAAAGGGAGGGCCATGTGAGGGGGCCATGGACAGGGAGGGTAACCCGGGGATGGCTCCTTCGAAGGGGAGGGGAAGCAGCTCAGAACTCAGTAGGCACATCTGACAGGCTCATAAAAGTCAATCCTGATAACCCACTATCCCTAATGCTGCAAGAAGATCAGTCCACTCATCAGGATAGTGTGCTTAACAAGAAGGCAGGAACCTGATCCTGTGCCCTGAAAAGGTCATTGTTTCAAGGGTCCCGCGAAATTACACCTTCTTTATTAAATCAGTACATAAGGGCCCAATACTTAAGGGCTTTACATGCTTACTTAAAAAATATATATCTACACATTTGCCATTTGTATATACATATACATACATGTATATATAAATATACAGTATCACATATACATAGAAGTGCCCACAAATACACATTACTTACATTCTACACACACATGCATGCTCACATGCACACAAATATACACTCACATAAACACATTCACGTGCAACACCATTAGACACCCACACATATACACACATGCAAACATATAACATGTGTGCACCTGTGTGCACCAGCAATACACATATGCACGTATACTATGTGTACACATATGCCCACGGACACATACATATATGCACACATATCTGTAGACACATATCTATATCTGCACACACGTGTAGACACTAACAGATGTGTTTGCACATACTATACCTGCATACACATAGACGCATATATGCACACATACTATATCTGCACATACACATGCATGTAGACACATGTGTGGGCACACATATACACAGAGACCTCAAAAGCTCCCCCCCCCGCAGAGCCCCCAGTTTCTAAGACGCCGGGGAGCAAACAAGAACAATGATAACCCCTGAAAGCAACCCGCTTTGAGCTAGGCTCTGAGAGCAGAAAAGCAGGAGGCCCTGGCAATCAGGAATGGAGGCTCTAGGTCCCCAGAGCAGCCCCACGTGTGTCAGACAACACTGCGTGCCCAAGGAGAGACACCGGCAGAAGCTCCATAAAGAATGAGGTCCTTGAAAATCTCTGGGAGAACAGATGGAAGCTAACGCGGACGCAAGTAAATGCAGGTCCAGTTAAGTGTCACAAACTATCTGCACAGGCAGAGGGTTTGAAGAGAGGACCACCCAGAGCTGGAGTCAGGCAGCTGAGACCAGAAACGGATGTCGGTTCAGCTGGTTCTGTGCCGGCATTCTGGAGAACAGGTGCCACCCGGAGCAGGGCAGGTGTGTGCGACGCTGGGGGTGTGCGCAGGTCTGCGCTCCCCTCCCAGCGCTTCCCACTTAAGACACCTGGCAGCCAACCACGACCAGCGCCAGTTACAGAAGCACTTTTCCCCTCTGCACCCTGAGCAGAGCGCCTTCCAGCACCTGGTCTTCCGGCACGCAGCGAACACGCCCACAGACGGGACCGTCCAATCGCCGCGCACGCAGCGAACCCGCCCACAGACGGGACCGTCCAATCGCTGCGCACGCAGCGAACACGCCCACAGACAGCCACCTGTGCCCAGGGACGCAGGAACAGCGCTCCTCCGGTCCTCCCTGCATCACACGAGGGCAGACATCTGGCCTCGTGAAAGGCAACTTTTCCAAAATTGGGTTTTCATAGAAAAGCCGTGACGTTATGGAAAATCAAAAGAAAGCAATACATACGCAGGCTTCTAAGTGTCACCTGGAGAGTGACAGGGGCTGTCCAGATCCCGGGCAGCCCCAGCGGTCACCTGAGCCTGGGCCCTCGGCCTCTAAGAGTGAGGAAGAAACAGAGTGACCGCTTGGAGCACGTGCTTCGAGGTCCTACTGCCGTTCAGGAGCATCACAGAAGGCACGTGACAGGAAGGGGGCAGTCGTCTCAGCAAGCACTGCTTTAAAACTGTTACCTAATCATTTTATCATTTATTTTGTTTACATACTATGTACCATTTTAGGATACTGAAATCGCACCCCTGTCTGTGCATCTGATACACACCCACCACCAGAGTCCCAGTGCCCCCACCACCACCTGTTTCCCCCTTCCCTCCCCGTCCCACCCTCTGGGAGCCACAGACTTGGGTCCTGAGACTTGTTGACATTTGTCTGAGTGTTTCTTTTGTCTCTTTCTACTCAACACACCAGTGAAACCATCCTGAACTTTCTGACTTATTTCACTTAACACGATGCCTTCCAGTTCCATCCAGGTTGGTGCAGAGGGCACGGTTTCAACTTTTTTTAACAGCTGCATAGAATTCCATGAAGTATGTAGACCGCTGCTTCTTCATCCACCATTGTGGATGTTTCCCTGTGAATGGTTAACACCACTTTCAAATGAGAAATGATGTGTCCCACATGTTAAAATCTAGTCAGCAACTACAGAGTTCTATTTTTGAAGCTAGGTCATCTGCATTTGGAGTTTGTTACCTCAAGATTGCTTAGAGACTTGAGTAAGTTAGACTACAGAGCACATCTCTGCCCTGCGTGCTTGGTAATATTTTATTCACTAATACATCCGTCCTCTAGTGACTTCGAACGTGTTTTAAAATTGGTGGGTGTAATTGTTGGGAATAATTATGGTGGTGACAAGTGGCTTATTTGAACGTTCTGAACTGATACCCACAGTGGACGTCAAATACAGATTTCTTTTGTGGGCTGAGGTCATTCATCTTATAACCAAAGAGGCGCCCAGTGTCAAGCAGACCACACAGGTGAGGTGCCTCTGTTAAAGGACACCCAAACAAAAAGTAGAGCGGCGTCACTGAATAAAGTCTGCTGCTTTGGAATCCAAAACAAACAGTAAAGGAGACCCAAGCACTTTGTGGCCCGTAGATCCAGTTCGCTCTCCAGCTCAGCCTGCTGCCCGCCTGGAAGAGGAGCACATCTTCCCAGGACTGCTCTCTGGCCCCAGCTCTGGCAACTCCCGTGTTTTCCCCAATCACTCCGAGCTAGACAATAGAGGTGGCTTGCAGTCAACTCCAGAGAATGTGCCACAAAATGGAAACTAAGGAGGGTTTCCAAAGTCAACCCACCTAAAATGAAACAATTTGACGTGAGAATCTGTTTTGATCTTCTGATTCACTACCAAACATTACGAATCTGAGTTTTGAAAAGTTATTCATCAGCCTAGACCCTAATGTGTCTGAGGGGAATACTCTGAATCAATCTAATAACCCAAATTAGACGTGAATGTTTAGCGATCTAAATTAGATCTCTAATCATCTAAATGAGACATTTCAACTTCATATTCATCATTCTAGAAACTTTAAAAACACTACAGCCATTATGCGACTCGACAGTCTGGAACACTTTGGTTCACACTGGGAGCCCAGGCTTGTTGTCAGCACGAGCGAAAGCGCAGACGTTCCACAGGCACGTGAAAAAGTGCTCCGCCTCACTCACCAGACACATTTCCCACTTCCTTTCTTCCAGCCCGCCAAGACTCTTAATTTCTACGTGTAACTCAAGGAACGGAAAGGGGAAACTTTTAAAGAGAACGCCTGTAAACTATCTTTAAGGATTTCACATTCCCCCAGAACACTTTTCTTACTAATATATATACACATACAAATATATATCTATATATGTATTTTTAAAATTTTAGTTTATTTATTTTAAGAAAAGTAGCAGGAAGGAATGAAGGTGAGCAGGCAGGCAGGGAAGAAGAGAGAGGTGAAAGAAGCATTTTATTTTAGTTTAGTTTAGTTTAGTTTATACAGCTCTTCACACTGGATGTTTTCCCACAAGACCCAGGACTCGAACCCAGGGGTATGTGGGCTGTGTTCCTTTGGTGGTGATTGAGCTAACAGCTACTCCACCAGAGCATGTCTCTCTCTCTCTCTCTCTCTCTCTCTCTCTCTCTCTCTCTCTGTCTCTCTCTCCATCTCTCTCTCTCAATAAAGTATATCTTCTGTGTTAGCCTCTCTCAGTCTCATGTTGCTTGAAGCTGTACTGTGAACCCTACTTCCCTCTTTGGTGGAAATAAAGTAGATTCTCAAGCACTTGCTTTCTCTCTCCCACCCTGAGCAGCAGGTGTCTCTCTCTGGAGTGGACACAGGACAGCACTCGAAGATGTCCCTTCATGCCTGCCTACAATTTCCTTTCCTAAAGTCCAGCCTTCCTCATATAATATTTCGATGGACTAGAAAACATGGTTTTCAGGCAGATGGGGTCAGAGACTATTCTTCCACTCACACTGAGAGAAGCATTCAGGCATGACCCTTTCACCCAGTTGACCATTGCCTTAAGTTTCAGTCCTTATGGAGAAGCAGATGCTGACCTGACAGGTAAAAGATCCTGCAAGCAACCTCCAAGAGCTACAGTTCCACAGGTATCACAAACACCAGGAAGCCTTCCTTTAGCTACTGCCAAAAAATAAAAAATAAAAACGGGTTCTATCCAAAGAAACCCCAAAACCCACAGTGCGTGAACAGCCTACATCAAAAAGCCTAGAAGTAACACATGTCGGAGGGTATGGAGAAAAGGAGCCTCCCCACAGACGTGTCGGTGGGAAGGTAAATGAGTGCAACTTCTCTGGGAAAGCAGTTTGGACACTGCTCAAAAATAAAGATGGAACCACACTTCCCTTCAACAATCCCACTTCTAGGCAGACACTGGGGAACAAAATCTCTAACCAGAAAACATATCTGCACCCCATGCTCATCGCAGCACAATCCACCAGAGCCAAGACATGGACACGACCTAAAGGCCCATCACCAGATGATGGACACAGAAGCCGAAGTCTATATACTCCGTGGAGTTCTATGCAGCTGTCAAAAAGGGTGAGATTGTGCTCTTTTTGCAACCACCTGGGCGGAACAGGAGGGGCTCATGTTAAGAGAAAGAAGCCAGAAAGAAAAAGAAAAATGCAGGATGGTGTCACTCCTATGTGGAATATAAAGAAACAAAACAGACAGAGCTCAACAAAATTCATGGGGTGCAAAACTGTGGTTACCAGGTGGCAAGGGAGATGGAAGGGGGAGGAACAGGTGGTAAAGAAGGGCGCTGGGGCTCCGGGGGTCGGGGTGGCATGGAATACACACAGACAGTGGTGCGAACTTAATATCCTAAAAATCATATTGCACAGTCAACACAAGAAATAATAAACTCACAGAAGGCACTCAAAGCCCAAGCCAGCCACCAAGAGCTCAGGGATCAGACTCGATTTCTGGTGGCAGATCAGAACATCACCCACTGTGACGTCACATCTGGGTCACCCTAGTGACAGCTCGAATGGGCTTGGCCTGGGTGCCTGGGGGGCAGACAGGCCCCTACTGCCCAGCAGGACAGGGGAGCTCAGGAAAGCGCCTGCAGAATGTCAGGATGGCCGCACTCAGTCCCACAGCGGCACCGCCACTGGCCGGTGCCCCAAGCCTACTTCTCTTCCCTACTGACTTCTGCATGTGTCCCCGACACAGGACAAGCATGCGCAGCCTTGCCCCACTTCTCTTCCAGGTGGCCTCCAATACCATGGCCGCAGGCCGCAAGAGATGCAGATGCAGGGGTCCCAGTTTTCCAGGGAATGGGAGCGCCACACGGAGGAACAAGTGGTGAATGTACCAACCACCAAATAAGCCAGGACAAGTGGACGTGTTGGGGCCGAGGCAAAATATCACACTGATGTGAATCAGAGAGACCCGACTAAAATCACGTGGATGCGCAGGCCAGCGTCTGTCTCCAGGTGCGTGGCTGTGGCAGGCAGGCCCTACAAAGAGCCAGGATGACCGCTGATGGTGAGAGGTGCCATCGCTGGTGGTGATGCACACACAGCTGCAGAAACATGTAGCGTTTCTTCACGCTCAGGAATCATCAGGAGGCTGCCCCACAGGTGGCAGAGCACAGCTGCCATCGTGCGAACTGAGGACAGGGTCCCAGGGGACGATCCCCACTCTCTGGAGCAAACCGCCCAGCCCAAATGAGAGTCCCACAAAAACAGACGCGACTTCTCCGTGGAGAACTGGAAAATGCACTTCATTTTGAAAGGTCACCATTCGGGCCTACAGCTGCGGGCCACACGCCCACCCCGCACGGCATGAGAGCCGACACACAACACGGCCCCAGCGAATCGCAGCTTGCCACCTGCCTGCAATCAACGAGAAGTGTGTTTGTGACCAGACAGGAATCTTTTCAGGGACAGTTTCAAAGGAGAAACTGTCCCACTCTGAGCAATCTTCCATTAACTCTTATTTTTTATGTCAGGCTGACAGACCTTTGCACTTTTTGGATGCAATTCCTTAGAACACAACTAAATAAAATAATTAGTAGTCTGAATGGTGGGCCTTTTTCAACAAAAACTGCCGTCCTGTCCAACTGGTTTGCGGGCATCCATGGGGATGATGGGTGGGCACCGTGACCGGTGGCCTGCACAGGCTGGAGCTGGATAGCCTTTGAGAGGCTCAGGTTCCCAGTTCAGGAGCAGTTCCTGGCTGGTGCCCAAACGGTAGCCTGCAGCCGGTTTCTCTGCAAGCCAGGCCTCTGTGCGGACTACACACAACAGGTGACCACCTTTGGGAAACACACACTTTTCCCATAACAGGCTGTTCTCTTTATTCTCATTCAATGTCCCAGGCTCTGCTGCTAGGGGTTGGTCCTCCTCCTCTCCTGACAAAAGATGCAGGCTGTCCCGGGGAACCTCGAACCCTCGGCCCAGAGCTGGCCCAGGCACCTGCAGCCTACTGCATGCTTCGGAGGAAAGCACATTAACACGGAGGCCCGGGGCCCCTTCCAGAAATGCCCTGAGTGGGGAACGAGACTGGCCCAGAGGAAGGGGCATCGCTGAGTGTGTACACAGTGCGTTTACCCAAAAGCAGGCCGCGCCGTCCCGCAGGACTTCCAAGGCAGGACAGCGACCACAGCTGACGGAGACACTCCCCAAAGGCCCCCACCCAAAAAGCTGGTTATCACATGACTAAAGAAAAGCAGGCCTGAGACAGACGCAGGCAACATCTCCCGGAAAAAACACTTGTTCAAAAAGTTCTTTTTGTGGAAAGCACTTTACTGCCCTCTTTTGCACTTTAACATCAGAGCACTTTTCTGCACAACCTTATCGAGGCCCAGAGAGTGAGGTGTCTGCAGGATACAGAAGTCGGTTAGCAGATGACTGCTAGGCCCGTCACTGTGGTAAACCTTCAAGTGGGCTCACCCCATCTTCTCAGTGGCTTCCACCCTCCACGAGAAAAGGCAGCAGTTGGAGGCTTTCACTGGCATCTTTGGCCTTAATGCAAATGTGTCTGAGCGCTGAACAATTGTCTGCTTTCCCAGGTCTTCTTTGTTTCAATGGTCCTCTTTCCCACCTTTCTAAAACAAATACCACCTGAAACATGAACCTGAGTTATTCAAGGGGCCCAAAGAACAGGGAATACAATTTGGGAGTCATTAATGTGCTGTCCAGCTGAGAGCGGAGACCAGGGGCGGCAAAGGGTGTGCGTCTCAAACTTCACACCCAGGAGCAGCCAGAAGGAAAGAAAAGGAAAGACGAGAAGCCCAGAAACTCAAGCGCACTGTGAGCGTGTAGGTGTGGAAACCAGTTCAGCCAGTCTCCCAGGCGAGGCCCCGGACCGTGTCTCTTCATCTCGCAGACCCTTGGAAGAAGGATGAGGCTCCAGTCTACGGGGAAGCTTGACGTCTAAAACCCAAATCTGCCACCACAGCGCCGGAGGGCCTGTCCCGGCCAGGGGACCCCAGCCCGCCTTCCGCGGCCCACCTGCTCCTGACTGCTCCTGACTGCTCGAGTTTCCACGGAACCCCGTCCCCTCGGTGGTGACACAATGACGGTGTGATTCAAAACAATATTCGATTTTGCAGCCTCCAAGGGGACACAATGGGATGAAAACCGACTCCTTTTGATGTTAATCTTGGGTTTTAAGTGCAATCCCGCACTCCAAAGGCTGGAGGCTGAAGCATATTTTATTTTGAAATGCTCAGGATCATATTCTCATCGTTGAGATTTCCTTTCAGGACGAGAACACACGTCTGCGTGAGGTTTGAATCCGCCCTGGAAGAGTCTCTGGAAGAGAAGCAAATTCAGGGCCACAGAGTCTGGAGACGGGAAAGGCGAGATTGGGGGGTTAGAGGCCGGGCAAGGGTGCAGGTGGGAATCCCGAGGTTGACCCCCCCACCCACCAGGCTGATCATGTGACGCCAGGCTTAAAACAAGGCTTTCACAAGCCAGGAGGCCAGGGCCAGGCAGCTGCTTTCTCAGGCATCACTGGTTTGACCTGTGTGGTCTTGTTCCAAACCAGGCTTTTAGCGAGTCTATAAAGGAAGGTGGAACTCTCGTTATTTCTAGGTGAGGCCTGGCCAGAAAGTGGCTTCCTGCAGAGAGAAATTCCAGGGCTCCTCCCAGCTGCTCCGGGTGCCAGTGGGCAGCGCCTTTGCTCGTGTGCCCAAGGGGGACACCCGAGGGGGACAGGAGGGAAACACCAGAAGGAAAGGGATAGGAAAAGCAGACCACGTCAGCAGCACATCCAGGTGTGACTCTGTCTCTGGACTCCCTCATCCCTTCGTTCCCCAACACGTTTCTAAATGCCCAAGCATTCTGTCCTTAGAAAGCAATTCACCATGTTTGATGGTGACCAGCGGTCACTCCAAGGGCTCAAGTCTGCCGTCCAGCTGCAGTAAGCCTGGCTGAGCCCTGCCGGTATGAGTGGGTGCGCCTGGAGGCAGAAGCACCTTAGTTCTCTCCAGTCAACGCTGGAGCCCAGCCGCACCATGGCGAGGCTGGGTGCCATGGCTTTTCACCCCACATCCCTCAGCACGGCTGTGAGGGCACAGAGGGGACCGCAGGAGGAGGAAGGGGAGCCCTGAGCCACAGGCAGACAGGTCTGCCCTGCTAACCTAAGGGGAGCAAAGTGGACTGCTTATTGAACCCCCAAACTGTCATCTTATAAAATGTGAATGAGCCCCATCATCACTCTGGGGACATTTCTTACCATGAGCAGCCAGGAATGACTTGACCAAACCCCCAAACCAAACCACAGCCAAAATGAACTACTAGAAAGGACTCAGAGACTGGGTGGGGAGGAGGGGATGGTGGCCCTGAGCTCTTGAGGATGAAGGTCTGGTTAGAGACCTGGCTTGGCTGTGGGGGCCACAGGTGAGCAATGGAAATCCAAGGATGGCAGCTCAGGCTGGAGTCCAGGGCCCCTGGGCCACCGACGCCCGCATGGCTTCCTAAAGCAAAGGGCTCGGAAGCCGCAGACAGGCGAAGCCAGGGCCGTGCTAGTGAGCCTGAGGGCTAGAAGCCAGGCCGCAGTTCGCTGCAGAAATAGGCCTGGACTTGATTGGAGTATTCTCAGCTCTGACAAGCTGGAAGCTGGCACAGATCCCCAAATCCCAATATAAAATGGCAGTTAATTGTGACTAGACTCTAAAAAAGATGTCACTCTATCTCCTTAGCCCGGCACTGGCAACACAGCTCATCAAATGTCACTCTTTTCCAAGATCTGACCTCCTTTTCTCCCAGCAAAGAAATGATCAAATAGTGAATATTTTTTAAAAGAATGTATGAGGTAAAGCAAACAACCACAGCTTTTTAGCTAAAAAAATCAAACCGGTGGACGCAGGAAGAGATGGGGGAGGCAGGAGGACTAGCAGGGTAGAGGAGAGTTATTGCACAGTGAAGGAAAAAGTGAAAAATGAAATCTGTATTATATACAGATGTAGATTTACTATCATGTATACCTCAAATCTAGTTCACATTAAAATGCAAAGGTCCTTCAACAAAATCAATTTAAAAATAAAAGAATGTCAATAGTCAAAGGAACAACCGCCAGTGAATGCATTTATATTAGATCACTGCATGATTGCTGATTTTCCACTGGGTAAAATTGCTAGCTTCCTTGTTACGTCCCAGTTTCAATATCCTAAAAAGCAGACAGCGATGTCAACCAAAGAAATAATAAAACCACTTTGAAAATAAAGTTTCAAGGGACCCGATCCATTGAGCCTCACAGGCGCCTCATAGCAGAGGCTATAAACCGGGAGGGTCAAGGCCAGAGTAGCCCCCTTACTCTCCTCTCCCTGCACCTGGCAGAGACGGCTGCTCTGAGGAAACCATCTTCATAAGTCACCTGCTTCCATTCCTTCCACGGGAAGGAGGTAGAGGCTTAAAAGATGGTGCCCTGGCACTCGGTGTCAATGCAGACTGAATCCCTCATAAGTTCAATGGCTCTAGTAAGTTAATTATACAAGCCGTGCCTCAGTTTCCCCAACTGGCAACCACAGAAGCCCCTGTCTCCACTGGCTGCCCTGAAGCCTTCATGAGTCAGTATTGGCCCAGCAGTGAGAACAGCAGGTGAACGCAAACACCCTGGTGTTAGATGGGCAAACCATTCATGCAAAAAATACAGCCAGGCCTGTCCCGGCAGTGTGACTTGCCCAACAGCTCAGTCTGGAATGTCACACAGCCCAGGCCCTCCGAGGTCCCAGGGGGAAGCTGAGCGAACACAAGCAGAGGGTGGCCAGAGGTCCACCAAGGCCAGCTCTAGTAGAAAGGGGAGAAAACACGTCTCTGCCAGCAAGCACGATGCACAGGGGGGTCAGAGACTTTAGAAGCTGAAAGTGCCATATCATAACCATCATTCCCATTTTATTTCTATTTATTCTGTGTTTGTATGTGGGAGGCAAACTGAATGACCGCCAGGCCCACAGTAGATCTTTAATCATTATTAGCGAGAGCTGATGTTTATTGGTGTTTTGTGCCAAGTTCTGAAGTAAGCACCTTAAATCCTGACCATATCTCACCCTGACCACAATTGTAGGACTCTGATTCAGTACTATTCTGTTCCTGTCCCTATTTAAAAAAAAAGACAACTCAGAGCAAATACTGTCCCCTGTGACCCAGAGGGACAAAGTTGAGTCTGGCAGGGGCCTCCTGCAGCCCTATTCCAATGAGAACAGTGCTTGCCCACCGCCCACCAGTCCAACTGCCTGACCTTCCTGGGACCCCCCACATTATCGGAGAACCAGTCTTCTACTGAAAAGGCTGAAACCCGAGAGTACCCGCAGGGCCTCTGGCTCCACTGGGGTCGGTCTTAGAGCCACACTCCCCCAAGAAGACCATGGCACCGCTCCTGAGCGTTTGGTGGAGATGCTGGTCCCGCCCTGTGCTCCTCATGAGGGGACATGTCTGCGGCCAGACTCGGCTGCCTGCCCCTTGGGTCTCTTGTTTTTCCAGGAAAGGTGCAGGCAGGAATGGGGGCGAGCAGGTGGGAGGGGAGAGAGGAGGAAGCATTTTTATTATTCTATGTAGTTGTCCACCTTGGTTGTTCCCCAGCCCCGAGACGCGAACCAGGGTCCTTGAGATGCGTGGGGACTGTGTCCGGCCGGACCCACTGGACAAACCGCTACTCCACCAGGACACGCCTCCTTGGGTTTTTTGAGGCCCCTGCAGAATGAATAGCACCCCCACCCTTCCTCTGCTGTCCCCACCCCGCACTGTCCACGGCACCCCTGCCTTGGCGCCTAACGGGAGGCCACTGCCTGTCCGAGATCCGGGACTCTGGAGGGCAGCAGGGCCTGGTCGCGTGCCCGCGAAGCCAGCAGCGAGCCTCCCACGGAGCCGCCCCCTCCCACGGTCTTCTAGATGGGCCCTGCAGCCTCCAACGAGCAAGAACTGGGACAGAGGGCAGCGAGAGGAGGACCTGATTTCCTGAGGTTTCAAAACGGCCTGGAAGAGGTTGATGAGCTAATGTTGAGTTCTTTCGAAAAGAGGGCTGGTGGAGGGCTGAGGGCATCGCCCTCCGTGTGACTCAGAGCAGCAGAAGCCTGGGGCGGGGCCACCAGCCTGTCCCTACAAGCCCTCCTCCATCCAGGGGGTGCTGGGGCCTCCAGCTGGAGCCCCGGGCTGCAGGGCAGGTGTCCAGCAGCAGCTGATGTGAAGGGGTGTCGGCAGTCACCCACGCACAGCTGGGCTGTGTCTTCATTCGAAGGCCTGCAGGGCTTCATGCTCGTAGGCGGACATGGACGCAAGAACTCTCGTCCCACCTTTCAAATTAGGGAGGGCGGCATGAGGGATGAAGGCCTGCGTGTGAATCACGGCAGGGCCGTGTAGAACGTTCTCTCTGCACCCGCGTACTCCACCGCACCGTGCTGTGGGATGGTGCCGAGAACTGGGGTTCGGTCTGCATCACAAAGAGAAGGCCCTCATCTAGGGGAAGCTGAACTGCCCTGGGTGGTTCATTCTAAGGAACATCCACTTTCCCATAGGCAGGGGGGCTGCATCCAAGGCTGATAAGGGCCTGTTCTCCTCTCAAACAGACCCCAAATGGATGTCTGGTAGCTAAGGGACAAGCGACATTTCTAACTTCCGAAGGAAGGGCCGTGACCCAGCTGACACGGCCTCATGCACTCATGACAGTCTGACTAGGCCAAGAGAACAGGCAGGCTGGGAAGCAGGGCTGAGGCGTGGTTCCTGGGGTGCACAGAGACTAGGGGTCCTGCAGTAACAGGAGTAGGGAAGGCAGGGAGGAGGAAGTGACGCGCACACACACTCACACACGCCTAAGGCCTGGGCAGGCCTGTAACCCCGCTCCCGCCCCTCGAGACCTTGCTGGTGTCTAGAGCGTGGGCAGCACCACGACTATTCTGGGGTGACGGGAGCCCTCGGCACAGGAAAGGCAGGGTGCCATCCCTGGGGCCGAGGTGACATGACCAGCCAGCACTGGGAGGGCAGCCCAGGAACTGTACTTGGCCGTGGAGGCCGCAGAATGAAGCGAGACGTGAGCGGGCTCACTCACGAGCTTTCCACAGAAGGCACGGAAAACCGAGCAGCATGGCCGAACCCAGCAGCTCAGTCCTGGCTCCCGAACGTCTGCCGGTCGCTGGGCGGCGAGCGTGGGCCTGCGTGGGCCTGGGGACTGCAAGCAGCTCCCAGTACTTCCCCGCCGCCTGCTTCTCTCCCCAGAGCGCAGAGGGAATCACTAAAGAGCAAAAACAACTTGTTTTTCTTTAATGAGGCTTTCCTACACTGCTGTTTTTATTTGAAATCAGCAAGTAGGCACTCGCCAGCCACAAAACGCTTTGGACTAAAATTACATATTTGAATTTCGACATGAAAAAGAAAATCAGGAGGCTCTGCTGATGCTTGGCAGGAGCAACAGACAGAAAGGGGCCCACCTGGGTGCATGGGAAACGTTTCATGGGGGGCCCCTCTCCACACTGGTTTGCCAGGTGAACCAGCCTTATCTCTGGCTTCTGAGGGTACCCAGGCCAGGTCAGGCACCCAGGCAGGGCACTGTGCGACTGAGGCTTCCAAACCAGAGCCGGCTTTCTCCAATCATCTCTTTTCATCACTTTAACCCTGGTCCTAACAGAAAGCTGGAGGCCACAGCAATTCAGCTTCTCCTTTTGTCACTCGCCTGCCATAAATATGCACCAGTCTGCATCTGAAAGGCTGAAGGAGGCCGAAAGCCTGCTGGACATTCATCATGCTCAGTCCCAGCTAACAAGCAAATACTTTAGCTGAATGGGCCATTAGCAATCATTGTCAAATGCAGAACGCAAGGTGCCTGGATGTGACCAGCTTGTAAATGACGGGGTGCCCCCTCTCTCCAAGGACTCTAAAGAAGGGCCAGGGGTCTTTGGAGAGAGGATGGAATTACCTGAGAAAGGAAGGTGAGGGGCATGGCGAGGCAACCTGCCATATTTTCACGTGTTTTTCATCTAAGAATGGCACCTGAGAATGGCGAAAAGCAGGCGGCAATACAACATTAAATCAGTCAAGAGCCCACCATAGATAGGCATGTAGCTGCCTGGGCACTGAGGACAAAATCAGCGAAATGGGTCTGAAGTGAAGTAGATGCCACTGCTTAAGGGTCTTCAGACACTCACAGCATGTGTGGGTGGAGCTGTCACCAGGGCAGGGACAAGTGCTGCGGAGAAGGGCCCTGGAGGGTGTTTGCCGCCTTCAGGATGGACAGCATCCTGAGTCCAGACCCCAGGGAGAGCCACGGAGCCCGGCTGTCCGGCCTGCCGCCATCCAGCAGTGGCTGAGGGTCCTTTGTGTGAGGGCGACAAAGCAAAACAAAAGTTCCACTTCTTTACAAGGCTGTTCAAGACCGAATCCAAGATGCTTCCCCAGCCGGGCGATTCTGTTTGGTGGTGGCGGTGCGGTGGTTGTTAAAATCCGTGGTGTCAATGTTTTTATAAGCAGGTGGTTCCCCTGAATCCCCTCAAAGGTGAAGACCACCACGTGCAGGAGTCAGTATCACCTCATGGAGGCCCCTGGGCCCCGCCCACTGCATTCCTACTGACGGGAATTCAAAGGAGGCTGCTGCTTTTTATTCCCTCTATTGTGGCCGATTTTCCAGGGTGAGAAAGCCAACACCCAGAGCAGAGCTGATGGGGGAGAGGGAAAGTTCGAGGCGCTTTCCTGGGCGTCTCCCAGATGATGCGGGGTGGGATTCACTGGCTGCAATCAAAAGGTCTCTGTTTTCTTTCAGCCCCACCTTCGTCCCTGGTCTCTGCCGTGAAGGCCTGACCTCGCAGGCCAGGAGTTAAAAAGGGTGCTCGGACAGGCCCTGACAACCGGCCTGGGGGTTCGATCAGCCTGGGGCCATCTAGAAAAAAGGCGGTCAGTGAAATCTACCTTAGCCATATTAGCCGCCACCAGTGAGCAAGAACTGAACGCCTTTCACAAGCAGGGCTTTCAGACTTTCTAATCCCGGTTTCCAAGTCTGCGTGATTCCCACATAATAGCCAACAGCCCGGAGCAAGCGCCTCCGTCTCTACAGTCTTTTCAGAGACGTGTCATTTCCAACATCAAGCTAATCTATATGTTGCCATGGAGCCACGCTTTATCTGCCTTTACATCTTATGAACTGCATGGATTTACCACATTATTTTTATCTGAAAGACAGAAAATGGTGGTTTTATTGCCATACAATCAGATTACGGCTGCTAGTTTCTCTATGCCTTTTACCATACTTCAATCAAAAGGGATCATTTTCTTTCTCCTCTGCCCTTGATTTACATGGCATCTGTAAAGGCTGAGTGTGGGCTGTAATCCCCTTATTAACTATGACCAGGGTTGATTTGCCTAAAAATAAAAGCAAATTGTGTCAGACCCTTTCACTTTGTTTTTGATTCGGAACGACAAAATGGATTACTAAAGAAATCTTCAGAGTTCACAGGCTGCTCTAGTACTGAATTTCAAATGAGAATTAAACAAGTTAAACAGGGGGGCCATGTCAACCGTTTACATTTTCCGTCATGGAGCAGGGCTGAATTGCTCCTGTCTTTGTATTCTGTGCCTTTGGAGAGACAATGAAACCACAGGAGTTTTCCAAGCTCTGGGGGGAACACTGTCCGCCATTGGTTATCTTCCCTCCCTTGCTTTTCTTAGAGGGCTCTCCCAGCCCATTCTAATTCCTCCCTTAAAATAGGCTCGGGGGAGGGACCCTTCCCTGAAAGAGCTAATTCCTGCCTCGCAAGCCTATAGTTCTAATGGGTTCTGCATATTTTAATCAAAATATTTTAAACAGTTGAACACTCCTATTGAAGGCTCCTGCGCTCCACAAAGGGTGAGCTCATAAGCAAATCTATGTAGATGTATGATAAGTGACCTGAAAAACAGCCCTTTATGTCTGCGGCCAGGGAAGGCAGTGTCCAGACCCCAGAGGGCCACGGGGCTCCTGGCTTCTCCTAGATGGGTGCTTCTTCACGTGTCGCCCCTCTTGCCAGGGAATAGTTAAGTTTTCATAAAATCTTCAAGGAAGAGGCTTCCTACGAAAATGCTTTGGGACGAGAGCTGCAGTTGGTGCTTCCGGCTCCCTGCCGCCCCCATCGAGTGACGCCCACTGCTGTTACCAGGGAGAAGGCCAATCGCTTCCCGTTAGGCCTGGGAGCTACCTGAGGCCTGTCGGTGGAAGGCAAGGGGCTGACGGCTGCAGGCACTATGTCCCTCCGAAGGGAAGGGAAAGAAGGGACGGGAACGGTGGCAGGATGGGAGCTACCAGTCCAGGGCTCATCTCTGCAAGTCTGCAGGCATGAGGTGCTGCGATCCTGGCGTGCTCTGATTACTCCCAGCTGGCTGGGTACGGAGCTGATTTTGGCGGGCCTGGGGCTGAGGGCCTCCTCATCTGTCCCCTGACTTTACCCAGCCTGGGCCCCAGGAATACCGGGGGCCATTCGCATCTCTTTGCCAGTGGCCCCAGGCTGGGTGACAAGATTCAGAACCCAAGGAGTCACACACATCATCTGACCCTCCGGGCTTCAGTCTGTGGGGCTAGAAGCTGTCATGGCTGAGGTGAAAAAGGGCAACTCTCAGACAGATTCCCAAACCTGCTCCCTTTGCATCTGGGGGAAAGCTTCTTGCTGCTTTTGTGCTCCGGGCTCCCGGTCTGGAGGAACACAGTCCATTACCTACAGTTTATCATCCTGACAAAATGCGAGGAAGAATGTGGATGTGAAAACACTAACAAATCCACCCCGGGTGCCAGGGGCTTTTTTCCTCTCTATATTAAAACCGACAAGATTAACCCAAACGCAAACTGTGGAGCATAGTTCAAGGGCCTATTCAATCAGCACTGAATGTGCATTTGTTTACCTACAAAAATAAGAATTTCGGGCACAATGGAAGGCCGGCTGGCTTATATATGGTCTTGAATGGATTGTTTAAACAGCACTACCCATCGGGGCTTATTTTATCAATCTCTGACAGGTCCGTATTTATTCTGAGTCCGACTGTGGAGGAGCCCAGGCCTTACAGGTTATCTGGCTATTTACCAGCCACTCTTTTGTATCAAGGCAATCGATATCGAGCATTCAGTATGACATAGGGGAAAATGACCTGGGAACAGCGAAATGCTTTGTTAACTAACTAATCTCTGGTGTGCAGGGAAGAGCCCCTCTAGACAGAAGAAGTTAGTGCCCGGCTGAAATTGTGAACAAAGACAGTGTAATTCATTCGAGAATGCCATACTAGTACAGCCTTGTTCACTCCAAAGGGAATTCAATGTTTAAAAAGAAACTTATATTTTGGCAAAAATAGCATGCTTGGAGAAAAACTGTTCCACTGAAATGCTAATGAGAAATGGAAGCCAAAGTTTACCATTCTCTCAAGTTAAAAACAAAACAAAACAAAACGAAAAACAGAGAGAGGATGCACACTACTGGCGACAAGTCACCCCAACTTGAGCAGACCTCTGGCCACACAGTACTCTCACCGGGCAGCTGCCATCTCTCGGTCTGGAGAACTTCTTTCCATTCCTGCCTCAAGTCTCAGGATGGACTTGGCAGACAGTGTGATTAAAGTAGTTATGGAGACGGTGAATTTACAAAGGATTTTCTGGATGTGGTATTCAAACAGCTGCTGCCTGTGCCCCGCGGACCACCTGCTAAAAAAGCTGACCTCGGAATGAAACAAATCTAATTACCGAGGACTGCTTCATCACAAATGAATTGCTCCACAGCTCGAGGGACCGGTGTGAAACTTCAACGCACTTGGTGACTTTGCTGCTTCACCTGGCCTTTGCTGATGGAAAACTTTTTCCTGGAAATAAATACACAACTGCCCCCACAGAAAGCCACCCCTTTGGCACCAGCGGGGAACGGTTATTCTTTCTCCAACTTAGAAAAGGCTCTTTCACACCCATCCCCCAGGAAGAAATCTTTGTGATCTCCCAGGCTAGCAGTCACTGTGTACTCTGTGAGGCAGACCTTTTCCAGGGGCAAATTATCCAGTCCTCCCTGCAAGCCACCATCAGCAGAATTATAAAAGAAATTCTGCTCATGGGGACCAGAGCCAGCAGGCCAACAGAAGTCCACCCTTGGTGGTGGTGGGGGCGTGGGGCGCTGGAGCAGGCTCTCCACCCTTCAGGCCCCAGCCCAGGGACAGAGGGAGGGAATCACCAGGGCGGCGTGTGTCAGTCGTTCTCTGGTCACCCAAACACACTACTGATGTCCAAACCCGAAGCTGAAAGAATGACTGCTTATCTCGGTTTAGTTTTATTTTTCCCGAAGTAGGCGCTTCCATCCGCCCCGACACAGACTAACAAGCAGGGAATAGCAGAAAGGTGCTGAGCAGAAGACAGGGGGGCTCACAGGGACTGGCTTTAAACTAGATTTAAAAAACAGTACTCAGTCCTGATGGGAAGGGTTAATCTAAGGCCCAGAGTCCGGCGGTGAAAGTGCAAAGCGCCTGGAGGCGGGCGGCCCGGGCGGGCAGGTAACAGCGACCTCTGCAGGCCTCGGCGCGCACGGCTCCCGGCCCCGCGCTCGGGCACCAGCTAGCGCCTCCAGACTCGGGCTCGGCGGAAAGCTGTCACGGCCACCACTTTCTCAGCAAACACAGTGACTTACTTTAAGGGGCAAAAAGACAAGATCGGGTACACGGAGGGAGGCGGTCTAAGTTTTAAGCACGGGCGGCGTTTCAAAGCGCCATCTAGCCTCCTGCAAGGGTTTCTGCATCCCGGGCTGACGCCGGGGCGGCGCTCGCCAGGGTCAGCGGGAAGTGTCGCCGAACGCGCCCGCGGCTTGGAAACGCACCACTCGTAAAGAACGGATACCATTCCTTACCCAGGACGTGGCTTGCAACTCAGCCCTCAACTCCACTCCGCCATCTGAGCCCAACTCGCGCCGACTTCATTCACAGGCCACTAGTCTGGTTTCTCATCTCAAACGCTGACTCCGGGAGACCAGTCTGGCAAGGTCGCCATACTTTCCCCAAGTTTCCCAGGCTCTATTGTACACGACTCTGTACAATATTTTTGGCTTCGATTCGAAACGCATCCCCAGAACGAGGAAAGGCGCAAATGTCGTGCACGCGCGACCACGGCTGGCCTGCTCTGTTTCGGGGGGCTGGCCCTTTCCAAATTCTGAGCGCGCTCCGCTCGGGTAGCCCGCACCGAAAGTTCGCCGCCACCGGCCACGCTTTTTCCCGGCTGCAAGACCGGTTTCCAAGCCAGTCGCGTCCGAGGAGCCCACCCAGCTCGGCTGCCGACGCGCGCCGGCTTCGGGACGCGGGTCGACTGCGCAGGGCCTGAAGCTTTTGCAGGACTCGCCCTTAAAATCAATTCCGCTCTCAAGACCGCAGAGTTGGGGGGCATTGGTTCAGAACGCAGGGAGAGAAGGGCGATCGGAGGTTCTTGGGGAGAAGCCGGAGGCCCGTCTCCCCAGTGGGGAAGGAAGGGCTCGCCACGCGCTTTTTCCGGCGAAGCGCCGAGGTCCCCGCGCGCTCTCGGGCAGGCGGAGGGGCGGGCTCCGGGGCCGGCGGGCCGCCCCGGGAACACAGGCGACCATCCCCCGGGTGCGCCCCAAAGCGCCGGCCCGCCCGCGGCGCCGGGACCCCGCTCCGGGCTCCTCCGGGGCTCGGCACCCCGCCTCTCTCCGGAACCCACCAGCCCCAGGCACCGACCAGCCCAGTCAGGGGCCCCGTCCTCCGTCCTCGAAAAGAAATGAGGGTCAGGTGTCGCCATCGGACACCTTCCCAGAGGTGACACCCGAGCTGCCGGGCGCCGCGGAGCGCCGCGGAGCGCACGGGGGAAGGGCGGCGGAGAGCGAGCGTGTGAGGCCGGCGCTCGGGTGGACAGGGCGCGGGGTCTGCGCCGAGGGACGAGCGGCGGGGCTGGGCGGCGGGGGAGGCTCCAGAGCGGGCTCCGCGGCCCGACCTTTCCTCCCGCCTGGACGGCGTCGCGCGCGGACCCCGGGGCGGGGGCCGAGGGGGATCGCGAACGCCACTTACTTGGAGTTCGAGGAATTCCAATAGATGGGCTCTAAAACTATCGATCTGGAAATCGCAGTTCTGCACAAAACCATCAAAACTCCCCAGCAGTACTTCCACACGGAGTCCCTCCGCACGGCCATGGCCGGGCCGCTCCCAGCTCCGCGCACCGCGGCGGCGGAGGGACGGTCGCGGGCCGAGAGCCCCAATCCTCCGGGCAAACAACGGGGAGACGGCAGGCAGCTCCGGCGCGCCGAACAGCTCCAGCGGTCGCCGAGGCCGGGGCGCTCCCCTCGGGGCCCTCAGGGCGCGGGGCGGCAGCGCAGGCGCGGGGCGCGGCGGCGCGGCGGGCTCGGGGCTCCGGGGCGCCGCGCCGGACGCAGCTCGGACGGACGGCTCCCGTGCGGCTCCAGGGTGCCGGGCGCGGGGCGGCAGGGAGGGCGCGTAGCCAGGACACAGACGCACAGACGGAGAGGCGAGCGGGCGCGGGCGGCGGGCGCTGCGCCCCGAGCGGGGCCGCCTCGCACTATAGATCCAGCGGGGCGGGCAGCGGCCCCAGTGTGCGGGCGCCGCGTCGTTGCGGCTCCATGTCCGGAGCTCCGAGCGCGGGGCGGAAAGGGGCGCCTCCGGGCGCGCGGGAGCCTCCTCAGTCCTCGGAGCTCCCGGCCTGCAGAGAAGGCAGGAGGCGCTCGGTCCCCGCCGCGGGCGCCGGACGCGCGCGGGCCTTTGTGTGCGGGGAGGGCGCCGGGAGGGCTCTGCGCGCGGCTCCTCGCTCAGTCCGGCGCCGCGTCCCCGCCGAGGAGAGTCAGCGCGGCGGGCGCGCTGTCAGAGCACTATAAACGCGGGGCCCCGCCCCGCGCCGCGCAGCCCATTGGCCCGCCGCGCGGCAGCCGCGCGCTGGTTGGGTGGGCGGGCCGTCCGTCGGCCGCCCCCGCCCGACATTGGGCGCCCACAGGCGGGGCGCCGGCTGACAGGTGAGCCCCGCCCCCGGCCCGGGAGGCGGCGGAGCCCGGCGCGGAGGAGGCGGCGGCCGGGGGGGCCTGCGCGTGCACCCGCGCCCCCCGAGCAGCAGGCCGGCCTCCTAGCGTGGTGGCGGCGCTCCCGGGGACGCCGGTGGGAGCCGGGGCAGCACGCCGGGCCACCCGTCCGCGCGCCCGGCAGCGCGCCTTCGCTGCCCGTCAGGGTCCTAACTTCGGTCGAGGGACACGTCGAGGGCGAAACTTTCCCTGCGAGCGAAGACTCGGGGGGTCCCGCGGGCCTCCTCCTCTAGACACAGGGTCCACGGCGCCGCCTGACTCTCGCCGCGCGCATCCCTTCGCGTCCGCACCCGGCCTCCCAGCGTTGCGTTCCACACCTGTCTGCGCTACCGAACGTCCGCGGGCCCCGATCCAAGTCAGCAGGGCGGGGAGCTGCAGAACGCCTCCCGGGCGCGGCGCGGCGCGGCGGCCGACAGCTGGGAGACGGCCCCGCCCGCCCGGCGCTCAGCGCCCCGCTGCGCGCGCAGGCAGCACCCCCGGGCGTTCCCTGCCAGGGCCTCCGCGCACCCGCGGCCGCCGCGGGCCTTCTCCTTAATTAACCTGCGGGCACTCTCCCGCCTCCCCAAGGTGACCGGGAATTTAGGGGCGACGGTGACAAATAGCGCCCAAATGGAGAGGTGGCAGGAATTCTTCACTTTTCTTCTTGGCAGTGCCTGTCCGAGGCCCGGCCCGGCCCGGCGCCGCGGCGGCGACCGCTTCCGCGGACCCACAGCGCCCACTAGCGACCAGCCTGACTTCTGTACGCTCGGCAGAAGGTGGTCCGCCCGCCCGAACCGGAACACCGAATCGCCATGTCGCGCGAGGGCCCAAGGGGTGGGGGTCCTTTTAAAATAAACAGCAGAGAAAACATGGCAGACAGAAGGCACAGTACAAAGACAGTGAAAAGTCAGAAAAAAATAAACATGCCGTGTACACATGCTTACAGTGCCGATCTGCACCCGCACTTTTCAACATCTCAAACACAACGAACCGACGGTGCTCTCACAAGTTGTGTATCTTTATCCCCTAAGCTAAATTAAAAAGAAAAGATATCTAGTACAACATCACCTTTAGATGCCAGCTTTTTTCCCCCACTCAAATCACCTCAGGAGATTTTTACGGTGTATTGTTAAGTTTTTGTTTGAAGTCCTACTTCAACATAAATCAATATGCATTTCAACTGGAACTGCTAAAGATTTGTTTAATATGAAAACACTAAGGCATGCGAGTTACAATATTTGCTCCAAATAGCTCTTTAAGGAAAACAACTTTCCCGATGCTACTTTAAAATAAACCTTCAATTTTAAGACTGGTTTAAGGCTCAAAGAAGACGAGCCAGCTCTCATTGGTAGATTCCCAGGAAAGACAAAAACCGGGAAGGGGCAGGGGCGAACTGTTTGTAACTTCACAAGCGTTAAACAAACAAACAAACAAACAAACCCGAAGTCCCTTTTTAATCAGCTTAAAACATTAAAGGAATTCATCTGAAATCTAACAGTTTCATGATCATTTAAAAGAATTGAGTCTCTCACTCAATACCATGTTTCCTATTCAGCATACTTAAACTGTGAGATTTAAGTTGTGACCTCTTAACTCCTACATCCTCTCTCCAAGTAAACTAGAGGAAATAAGGAAATCTGCAGTCGAAAATAGCCCCGGCTTCCATACCCTGGCTGCCATTTTTAGTAACCAAATATGCTCACATTTAAAGCGTTTTCTTGGGGAAATGTAAAGGAACTTCTAAAAATTGCTTGATTTTAAAAGGATATTTACATCAAGAAAATCTCACAGACTCCAACTATTTTACCTTTGGAGTGTGGGGTGCACCTACTTTCAGGATTCGCTGTGAGGGCTCTGGCAGCTTCCCTGTCACTGTCCCTCTGCTGTTGATCCGCTGCTCACACAACGTAAAGCGTCACCTCAGCCACTTGCAACTACTATGGAACATTATGTTGTGTCCAGTGGCAAAAAGTCCTCCTGGCGTGTACAAGATGAAGTTGATGTTTGAAGCACAGTAAACACGTGCATGGAGACTTCACTGAATAGTGACCAACAGTTTCTAGAACTAATAATTTTCTAAGTCAAAATTTGGATTTTACTGCAGTTATAAAAGTTGACAGAGAAATGTAAATTTAAATAAACGCTGAATGAATTTACAAGTATAAAAGACGGGGAATTCCAGTTTTTAAAAAATCAGGACAATTTCACCCAAGTAAATGCACCTCACTGCTATGATCCTGTGCCTTTGAATTCCTATGCACGTATGGACTTTAGGACTCGTTCAAAATTCCAGTTAAGAAAAAATTTAAAAATAAACTTCAAAAAACATCTTTAATATAACCAGTTTCCACACGCACACACACACCTTACACGAGCGTTAACGTAGAAAAATCACTGAATTTTGACCTACTGACTGAAGGCTGCTGTCACGAATTTCCTGTGGAATACGAGTTTCATCTGGAACTGAAATCTGTGACATTATATGCAGCTTGTTACAAGGCACCGTAAGTTTCACAACTCGGGCAAATGACCTTTTGCTCGATGTACTGGAGATGACCTTTCAAGAGTTAAGTAAAGCCCTTTCTTAAAACGACTTTCAGGCACGCCCACCCGGTAGAGCAGCAGGGTCGCCTGCTGCCTGGCCAGCGCAAGCCACGTGGAGCCCAAGGACCCAGGTTCACGTCCCGGGGTCGAGGACCAAGCAAGATGAACTAAATAAAGTGCTTCTTCCTCCTCTCTTCCTATCTGCACCTTTCCTTTAAAAAAATGTAACTTTGCTGTCAACCCCTACCTATTACTAAATTACAAATTATTACACATTGAAGCACTTACAAGCCTGATAGAAAACCAGGCCCTTTGGTCAAATTATTTTTTCCCTTTGAAAAAGTTGACAACTCTTACTATAGACCATGTTGTTTACCTTCGGGGATCCAAATGTCACTATTTCCCACTGTAGTTGTCATTTAAATCTCCAGCTCCATCTGTCATTGCTTTTGTGACTTTGTTAAAGCAGAAGCAGCCTCTGGAAAGGAGCAGTGCGACGAGCCTGGGCACCTGGAATGAAACCTTTCCCACCTGCAGACACAGTGAGGCCCCAGCAGGCTCCCACCCCAGGACATGTGGACTAGGTAAGGGGTGCCAATGACCTCCTAAAGCAGAGGGTGACAGCTGTGTGTGCACTGTCCTGATTCTATCACTCACTCAGACTTTTTCTTGCTACAGGAGCCCCACTTTTATGGGCTGATGTGTCGTAGGCATTGCATCTGAAAACAAGTTGAATTCTGCTCCACACCTAAGGGCACAGCTGAGAGCGGTCACGCGAGCATATGTTTACAGGTCCTTCTAAACTGTCCCCTTTATCCCACTTCGCAGTGAGATTCAACAGGACCCAGAACCAGCCGCAGTTGTTACTTTTCATGCCATTTATTTAACCCACAGTGCAAGCCCAGAAAATAAGGAATCGGTATGCAAATATAGAAAGAACCAACCCATTCTATCCTAATGCTGATAGACCAGCTTCAGCAATGAAGTGATAACTAAAAAAATATACACCAGTACACACATGTAGCTCTTTGGCTGAATGGTAAATCACATTGTTGCATCACTAAAAATGTTAGTTATCACACAGAACATGTATGAAAAACAGAACTGTTCCTACCATGTCCTCTGATTAACCATTGGAGGGCCTGAAAAGTCTTTTTTTCACGACTTGGGACACACTGACTTACATGAAGCTGTCTGTAACCCCTTCCAGTGTTTCCTAGCTCCAAACCAGTTACTGTAGATTAGACAATGCAACCTTTTAAGTGAGGGCAAATCCACTACACAATGCAGTGTGCAGTATACCAGCAAACTATCTAGGTGGGATGCTCTGCAACCCCACATATAAAATAAGTAACAGAAACATCAGGCCTGACAAAGGCTAGTGACAGAATCGGAGCGGTATTCTGCGGCAGTTCGACCGTGTGGGCATCCACACCATCCCAGGTCTCTAGACTGAGGTCCTTCCTTTCCCTTCCCGTCCCCTCCACAACCCTTTCAGGAGCCTACCACCACCCGGCCAGCTAGAGGAAATGTTTCTAGGACTTCCAGAAGTCCTATTCCAGAAGGAATGGCATGTCTCTAAAGATCTGATACCTTATCTTCAGAATTCCTCCCGGCCAGTGATAGAAACTCAATGACGGGTGTTAAGGAGAGAAAATGGAGCCAATTAAACCTGGTAACAGTAAATTTTGGGAGAAACCTGGACAAATGGAAAATCCTTAATATAAATGAGGCATTAGAAAATAGAGTTCAATTGGCCAGGGTTCTATGACACTTGTCCTCAGTCCAAAACCTGCCCTCTTTGCAAGCATGAGTTCTCACACCAACCTAATTTAAAGGTTTAGTTTACACAATGGGTATTTCTGCAAATTCCACAATATAAATGGTATTAGCTGTTTAAAATACCATGGTTATTAAGAATAACCTAAAAAACCAACTGTGAATGTAGGTGTATTTCACAAACCAGGGAACATCTGAATTGCTAGTATACTGGGAGGAAATAGGAACTTTTCTAGTATGTACACAAAGGCCGTGGAAACAAGTGAAGAAAACAAATGACTACATACTGTAGCACAGAGAAGTTGGGTGTACTTTATTAAAACAATTACATCCTCTTTCCCGCAGCCTGGCACAGGAACAATTTCGGTATCTGATGTATCTCCAACAGCGAGCAGCTACTCCATGTCACCAAATAACTTACTGTGATTTCACACCGTGTCAGTAAGAAACTTCAAAGTAAAACGCAGAGTCAGCTGATCTCATATATTTTAAGTCCAGGCTACTGTCTTTAGACACAACGTTTAGAACATGTCTATAGCAGAACAATTTTCAAATAAGACATTTCTCAAAATATGAGTATACAACTCAGGAACAATGGATCTGTACCACCACCCGCCACCAAAAGTTACATTAAAAAAACTATTTGGAGATTAAAAAAAGATTTATAACTCACACTCTTTACGTAAATTGTGACGTTTTAAAGAAATAGGTATCAAGTTTACTAAGTCAGTTCTCACTACAGTTCATGCCTATTCTATCTTTTAGATAAACTGATTTTATTATTCCTTACAATTAGACTCATTGACAAGCTCATACTAAAGCAGTAGCATTTTTCTTAGCATGCACACACAGAATAATCTTTTAGTCAACTCTAACTTATGTTTTCACTATTCAAATTAGATCGAACGGTCTCAAATATATTAGAGAATATTTTCTCTACTTTGATGACGTTTATGCTTATCAGGTTGCATTTTATATCCATAGCCTTTTCTTGAATGAATGTTTTAATACCAGTAAACTTAAAAAACAAGCATAAGTCAGGATAAATGAGGCAGAGTCTAGTGTATAAAACAGAAGAGTCATTTGTAAGTCAGCACATGCGAACACAGCAGCTTGTAAAAAGTCCAATGTGTTTGTCCCCAAAATGAGCATGCAGTGACCCACACTGGAGATGGTTTGACTCCCTTACCTTCTTGGGCAAGCACAAAGCCGAGCTCTTTCTGACGGCCATTTTAAAAATAATCTAAGACTACACATTTGTAAAAGCATTGCTGCAGTCCTTACGAAGTATAATCTGTGGTGATAATACTTCTATCCGAAAATGGAGGCACAGGGTTTGAGAATTTAAATCTTTTTCTGGGTGCTTGGTCTTTTCTTAAAGGTAGTAACACTGATGTCATAACTGCTCTCTCAGCATAAATTAGATTATTTGTAAAAATAGCCATTAAATACTAATTCACAAGTATAATTAATGTACATATAAACCCTATGTTAAAAGTATGAGATTCTAGCATAGTTCTAGGATTCTACACTGTCAGCCATCAAAAGTAAACCACCCTTTTAAGACTTAACAGAATTTAAAAAAAAATTGCTTCAACATATGAATTTAAGACTTGACTTTATTCAGCAAAATCATGTATGTACACAACGGGGAACGCTGGTGTGGACGTGTCAACGAAGTAAAAACAAAGGGCGCAGACAGCACTGACCGAGCGCGGACCTGGCGTCAGAGCTGCCAGCCGTTTCCTTACCTGTAGCGGGAGCACCGAGAGCAACAGTATCTGCAGGACATTCGTCTAACAAGACACCCCGGGGCTTCCAGTGCAACTGCCAACTTTTAATTTTTTTATAAACATATAAAAAAACAAAAAGCCAGCAAAACCAGCATTATGGTGTAGTAAACAGAGTATAACTCTGAAGTCAGTGGGCAGTAAAAGCCTTATCAGACCATCCACCGGCGACAGTGATCTGCTCTTCTGCAGACCACGAACACAGAAGCCATGAGAGGACACTTTTCAGAAGACAACAATGATCTGATAAGGATTTGACTTAATGGAGTTAAAGGGGAGGGAAAAGGAATTGCAGAGCATAGCCCCTATTAGAACAAGCTAACTTTCCAGATCTTCCAAATTAAAAAAACAAAACAAAACAAAACAAAAAAACCACTTCAACATGAAGCTACCATACAAAGTTTTCCATTTTTCTTTGTAAAAAGTTCAGTTTGCAATTTAATCCTGGGGTTTTAAGGAGAAGGACAGTTTTGGCCTGGACTTCCCCTTGCCCAGGATAATTTTTTGTTCTTCTTTTTGCTGACGTTGTCGCTCTTGTTCTAGTTTCATCCTTTCCTCATGAATCTTTCTTTGTTCTTCGACAATTCTCAACTGTTCTTCAGCCTGAGGGTCAAAAGTAAACAAGTTAGCACTTCCTACAAATGTCCTATCTTCTATTAGTCATTTCTTTGCAGAGCAGGTGACAATTTAGAATCAACAGGAGCATCTCACAGTCATCTTCAATAAAACCAGTCTAAGGTCACTCAAAAAGTGATGAGAAAAAAAACTAAGGAACTAATTAGAATGAATTGTAGAATAACACTTAAACATTTTTTGAAAGTGGAAAAGAGTCCACAAATCACGCCTTGAGATGGGAATAGGTTCTACTATCAATTTTCATCTATACCTGTAGTATTATCACATGAACAGATTGCCAATTATGAACCCAAGCATGGATTCATTCAGTGTTAGCTATTACTGCTTCCGAGGCTTAAAATTAGTAAGATATGCAAAAGTTATCTGGAACAGCCCCTCGGTCAACACGCAAACATGGAACACTAACGAGTGCCTCCTCCGGAGAAGCAACAGGGGCCCTTCCAGCCCGCTGGCTGTGACACGGGACGCTGGTGCCATTAACTCCCGCAGCATCTTCACCTCTCTTGGGTCCGGCCGCCAGCTTCCTTCCTGCACACTCTGGACAAGATCCCCTGCTTTCTTTCACCAAGAAAATCACGACCATTCACATGAGCTCCTTCCTCATCAAGTCTCTTTCCTGCTTCCAAAGATACGGTCCTACTTCCATAATTCTCAATCAAGTGCCAATGTGGTGCCCCCTTCCCCCAGGGAATTCGGCACTGTGAGGTGATCACTATGCCTCTCAGAACTGGGATTCCTACACTAAAGCCCTCTACCTGATCAGTTCTGTGTGTCTCCACTTTATTTTATTTTTTTGCACAGGAATAGTGAAACTCATTAAGACTGAATTAGAGCCTGTATGGCAGAAGATGGAAAAGGAAATAGATGCTGGCTTGCATCAGAAAATACTTAAATTTTATCTTCTGAGTATAAAACCACTTTAAAATCCCTAGCAGACAGGTTTTGAGGAGGGTTAGATTAAAAAGGTAGGAAGACACAGTGGGCAAAATTCACTGCAATGAAAGCATTAGCGGTGAGGAAGATCAGAATGAAAAACAGTGGAAATATGATGGATGGGCAGGCCAGATGGACGAGGATGAGTGGATTTTATGTAATTGGAGAGTTGTACTCTTACAAAGTGAAAAACCCAATGGACAAAGCTGAAATGCTTATCTTCTCTCTCAAAAGTTCTTTCCAGCTGGCTACTGGACACCAGCTGGGAGACCTGTGGGTACTGTCAAAAGACAACACACTCTAGATTTCAATTCCTCTACTCTAACCTAAAGATAAATCAGCCCTTTCTACCTTCCCTACGTCACTATGTTTTCTACAGCTCTGCTAAGCCCCCTACTCTTCCCATGACAAGCCAAACAATCACCAAGTGTTAGTCTCGTGTCACCTCTCCTCCATGTCCACTGCCAACTGTCAGCTGCCAGCTCAGGACCACTGCACACCTGAATGGCTGCATTCCCAGCTCTGCCTGTCCCGCCTCATCACATATTGGCAATCAGCCTGACTCACCTTTCTGGGGCACAGCACTGCTGTCTTCTACCTTCAGACCTGCGGCACACAGGTGCAGCCTAACTCCCTATACCAGCACTACCATTTAAGACTGTCTCGTGCATGAAAGATTCTGTATGGGCATGTATAAAGCTTAGCAATATGAGAGCCCAATACGTTTTTTTCTAAGTTTTAATTTGGCTGTAGGAAAGCAGACGGAACCCTGGGGTGGGCGGTGCAGGGGAGGTAAGCCAGAGAGAGCCTCACCACCACAACCCGTGAGAGGATCTCAATTACAGACAAGACAACATTCCAAAATATAATAACCAAATACTATCATAGGCAAAGTACTTTAGTATTATCGACCTGAACTCTGTCTTCATAATACTTTCACTCAAAAATGTAATATTCTGGAGTTTATCCTAAACTTACAGATCTGCAAAAGTGAATAGCTTATTTACTGCATCTTAATTTATAAAAGGAGAATATGGGAAAAACCCAAACTTATTCACCAATACAGAACTGTTAAATAAACTATGGGGAGGTTTATAAAACAGAAGAATGTGAAGCTGTTGAAAAACAGGACTCCCCTACACTACACGGAAAAACCTTTACGCTGTATTGTTAATGCAAGAATATCAAGCTGCCAAATTACGTGCTTCTCTTCTACAAAAAGGGAAAAATATATATGCATTTATACTTCTCAATTATTTTGTCTGAATATGAATTTTGAAACTGGAAAATAAAAAACATAATATACATCTTGGAGATGGGACTGGGGAGTGGCTAGAGGGACAGGGAAAATGTCCCCATTAAAAAAAAAAAACTGATCATATCACCTAATCAAAAAAATGAAAACCAAGATCATTAAAGTAACTTCCTTCTTAGACAGAAAATACTAATCTTATTACACAGATTGTTTAGATTTAGTAAAGAATCACGAGTTTCCGATCACTGCTGCCCACAAGTAAAGGAGATAAAATGTGTATGTGTGCAGACAGTGAGCTGTAATTTCTCTGGGGCCAAAACTAGCAGTGTTATCCCTGGTGGTAAGCAGATAGGCATCTAGTGCCTTTAAGAGGGACTTCACAGCATCTTTTTCTCTGGTAAGAGTCAGGAAGAAAGGAAGACGCATTTGAAAAGAAGGAAGCTGCGAAGGGAAGCACTGTCTGTCTGTCTTGGCTGTCTCACCTGAACCCAGGTCCTTGGACTTGACGTGGCCTAAGCCTCAACTGCAGGCTCAGAACCTGGGTCACGAGGGCGTGTCCAATGGGGTGATGTTTTTAAATAAATTGAAATGGGGAAACTGCACATATGGGGAACCTACACATGAGTTTATTTTAACGTGCAAAATAAAGTTATTGCAATACAAGTTTTTTTTTGAAATAATAAAGCAGTTAATATCCTGTTCTATACATATATTTTCTATTCTATTACAGCTATATAAACTAAGCATAAACGTTATTCAATTACATTTTGGTGACGGAAAAGACTAGTCAAGTAAAAACCAGTCATGTCTCATTTTAACACGGTAGCTCTCAAGTTTACTGAAAAACTGGGTTCATGCCCACCTAACCCCTTACTTGCTAGGTATCTACAAATCCTTCTACATCCCGGTCCTCTGTCTCCGTTTGTACTAACTGCCTGCTATGGTGCTACCTTCCTGATAAGCCTAGTTGCTCAAGAACAGTCCCTCTCTCCGCCCATTTCAAATTTATACAAAAGAAAGTATTATTCCCAACGTGGGCTGTGTGTACAATCTGTACAGATGAACAATGTCAAGCTCTCCTACAAGACCACATGGCGCGGAGGCCAAAGAGCAATGATGCCCACAATACCACAGCCAGACCATTAAGACGGTCTCGTCGTTACCTGGTCCTGACTGATAAAGGCGGCTTTCAACCTGGCACCCCACTTGGAACAGTACTGAGATGAAATACACAAAGCAAAGGGCACAACTGTAGAATGATCTATTCCCCCCGCCCCACCCCAGCCCAGTATCCTCTGTTCCACCCTCTCCTTTATACAGAGGTCCTAGTGTCTTGTAAAGATTACTCATTTCTAAGCTGTCTCCTTGATATAGTGTCTATAATTTCAAATCAAGGTGGTCCTGAGCAAGACTCTTCAGCAGATAGAAATTTTGAAATCTATCATCTCCTCCTTTAAATTTATAAAAGTAAAAAACAAACCAAAGGTGATAATGAGTTATCAAGAGTTATTATAGGAATGATGGGAAAGAAGAAAAAATATTATAATCAGGAATCATGCCACTACTTAGAAATATTTCTCCACTTTAAGCAAGACATGATTTCACGCTGACATTTGTAATTTTAGTTCTCTGACCACCCTGCCATCCAGAACAAGCACTCTACGTCCTAACACAGGGAACCAAGGAAATATGTAAAATAAATTTGATGTCATTAGTCCTGACTCTTAGCAAACTGAGTCAATTTCCTAAAGTTGTTCATATATAAGGTCTTTTTTTAAAAAAACAGGATTAAAAAGAAGGCAACTTCCCTTTCCCCCCAGGACCCAGGCCATTAGGAATTAAGACAGCTACCTCCTTAGGGCACAAGCCCATCATCACTATGGGCCACCATTAGTTACCCTCTAAGGAGGAGAACTCACACCACCAACCCCTTTACTTCTCAATTATTTTAATCCACCTTTTGTTACCTGTATAACCTCAATTGCAATTTTGTTACTTCGACCTCCTTCTGAGGTTTCATGTTACCTAAAGGAGAGATAATTGCTTCAACAGCTCACTGAGAGTTGAGCTTGCACAGAATACCAGATACAAACCAGAACTCTGCAGAGACTGCTCTGTAATAGTGACAAAAGAACAATGGAATCCAAATCGGAAAATGCCCGCCCCCACTACTCATCTAGATGTGGTTCCTTTAATCTTCAGTACCCTAAATCCTCTTTTCTGGGAGGTCAGTTCCTTGTGTCTCAGTCACTCCCTCCCTCCCTCTCGGAAGGATTCCTGCACTGCTGAGGATCCAGCTGCCCTGAGGGACTGCATCCAAGGTCTGCTTCCAGCAGGACTTTCGTCTTCCCTTTGGCCCTCTCCCTCCCTCTCTGCCCACCACTCGCCAAGGTCACCTGGGCAGCAGCTCCTGCTACCCCACCAGGGTGAGCCCCATCTTTGGACGGCTCTCCAGTGATTCCCCAACCACCTCACACAGGTCAGTATGTTAACATGCAGAAAGCAGCTGCCCAGAACACATGAACACATATTAAACCAACTTTTATCCAATTTGGTGTCAGTCTCTCTCACCGACTGAACATCATTACCTAATTTTGCCCACCATTTTCATTTCAATTAAATTATTTAACTGGCATTTACATTCAGGGTGACACTGCACCTTTTCTGTCTGAAAAGGTGATCCTGAGCACCTGAGCACCGCGCTGTCGCTACCGGCATCCACTCACGCTCCAGGCGACCCCGTTCTCCGCCCAGCTACACTGCTTTCTTGCGGCGCCCCCAACAAATCCCCACAAAGCAGGGAGCTTCAAGCAACAGGAATTTAATTCTGGAGTCAAGAAGCCCCAAATCACTATCACTGAAATGAAACTGAGATGTTGGTGGGGCCACATCCCTCTGAAGATCCAGGAGGGCCTGTTCCTTGTCTCCTCCAGCTTCTGACCGCTGTCAGGCAGCTGGGCCTGAAGACACCCCATTCTACTCTCCAAGGTCGGGGCTGTCAGATCTGTTCTGTCCACCACCTTTTCCTGGAGGAGTGGGCTCCAGCGGAGTCCGAAAGTCTCTCATCATTCTGCCCTCTCTGTCCCTTTCGGACCAAGCTGGCAGTGATTCCGCTGATGTAACGGCCTCAGAAACCGTGGGGAGACCCATGTATGTGTGGCCATTAGACAGGAGGCTCTGTCCTGGACAAGTTCACCGCACCCCAGCTTTTGCTAAAATGGCTGGGGGTCCACGAAGTCACATCAATGAGCTCCGGAAGGCTAGCAAAAGCTGTCAAGCCACACCCTGGCCTCCTTTTCACAGTGAGTTTTTCTAACAGAGGACTTGCCGATTTCAGCATCTTTTGAAATCCACACAGACCGAACTCTGCCCCCAAACAGCGACTGTCGGTTTTTCTTACTGCCTTTAATTGCTCAATTTATCTCTTCACACTTTACTATACGCTGCAAAAAGAAATCACACTGTACTTCACTTTAGAAGTATCTTCAGTTAAATGTGCAGCCTCGTCACCTTTAGGTCCTGCCTTCTACACAGTAAGACGCAATTCCACCGGGTTTTCGGCCGCTATCTACTAAGGCATCTCCTGCTTCCAGATTCTACACGTTCTTCACCTGCACGTGAGCCTGAGCCAGAAGTCCCATCAGCATTTCTCCTGACAGTGTTTTAAAGCAAAGTCAGCATTGTCCACCACGGGCGACAGAATCTCCAGCTGCTGCCCACTGCACTACCTGCAGCTTTTAGTGAGGAATTACTACAAACTAGTTCAAAGCGCCACAAATGATTTTGGAGCCAAGGCCCGAACCCAGCTAGTCTTTGCGTCAAAATGAAGGTGTCAGCAGGGAGTGCGGAAACCAGGCTCAGGTCCCCAAATCCCCGTCTCACGACCCTTGAGTGACCACACCTGCTAACTCTGGACTGGAACAAGGACACACTGGAAGAGGGGGCGGTGCTCATTTTTTCAGTCTACTGCACAAATGCATTAAAAAATCCTCACTGACACTTAAAAGAACTCTTCAGAGCTACGCTTAAGTGTAAAGATCTCATTGACTTTAAACTCAAGTATATGAAACACATTTTACATGTAATCAATGTAAAAATGGTATTTTTTTATGTGTCTCTCAACCTGGTTATGGCAAGCCTCCCTGCTTGGCAACGAGAAACTCAGTAACTCGCATTCAAGAGAGGAAACAAACTTCAGACTTAGAACTTGTCATCTACACACTTTTTAAAACTTTAAAGAATGCCTCCCCCCAGTTAACTTGTCTTTCCTAGCAGCCCATTTACAATTTCATCCACCTAACTCTTATAGTCTAGTCCTTAGACATATATTAACTAACCAGGTTCCACCTTACCACCATCTCCACCCCTGACATTTCATGATCACTGTTCCTCCAGACACGATCTCTTGGAAAAACATTTCATTCCATAGAAACATCCAGCACCTCTCAGAGCCTGCTTCCCTTTCTGAGTAAGAGTCATAGATTTTTTCAGAAGAGTACCTGGGCTTTTCGCAGGCACGTCATAAAAAAACCATGCAAAGCAAACCTAAAAAAGTTCCAACAAAAGAAAATTAGACTTTCCATTGCATTAAAAGCCCTTCAAATATCTGAAGATCGCTGTGCATTGTCAATACTAAGCCAAGAACCAGGTACCTATCTGCCAAAGCCAAGCCACATTGGGTTAATGTTTGATTTTACAAATCAAGCATTTCTGGATTTTGTTTGTTTCCTTACGGATAAGATGAAATCAAGTATCCTGATAAAACAGGTTGGAACTGAAATACTCAAAAACGAGCCTTGGTGTGGAGCGCTGAGTGACAAGGTGGGGACCAATGGGGCTAAACTAACACTTACTACGCCCATTACTGGGACCAATTTTGAACTTCTGTCACAAGAACCTACTTAAAGTGTGGCTTAAATTTACTTTCTTTACAGATTATTTTTATGTAATTATGAAAGTGCTAAGTGCCTGTCAGAAATGGAGAGCAGTATAGTTAGATGTGAGACTGATGCACCCCAGAGGCGTAGCAGGGAAGTCCCCTGGCAGAGGGCACCCACATACACCCCAAGAGCCTGGGTTGCTGTTTTGGGTGGTTGAGGGGGAGCACAACCAAGATGAACAAAAATAAAATAAATGCTTCTTCCTCCTCTTTCTTCCTGCCTGCCTGTGCTTTTCCTTTAAAAAAAAAATTTACATATGAATTTACCAATTAGATATAACAATTCATAGCCTTTGGTATATTTTCTATCTAGCAATATAAATATAAATGTACTTTTTAAATGAGCAAGATCATAATGTAAATGGAAAAAAATCCACCACGTGTATGTATTTTAATTTATCTCAAATCCTGGGCAAATTTCACCATTCTAAATAATGTGGGAGGAATATTTTTCTATTTCATCCCATTCAGTTTCCAAGAGTCAAATTCTCAGAAAAATTAATTTTCGGTACCTGATATTTACTGATTTGCCATTAAATTTCTTAAAGGTCGATGGGTCACATTAACTCCCAGGATCATCAGATAAAAAGATGTCATTAGATTATACCTCTGGTACTACTTCCTGGAGGGAAAGGGTCTTTTCTAACGTGGTATTTACTGTTAGAAAAAGAAAGGGAGGGCTAATTTGCTTTACCACGGAGGTGGGAGATGGGGACATATTCTTAGAACCTATGACAGCTACTCTGCATTCTGCCTGTGTTGTGAACGACCTGTTTAACTAAGTCTCTCACTCATTTTCTCCCTATCAGGGAGCTGGTCTTCTTCAAACGTATGTCAGAAATCACTGTATTACTCTTTCACGGTTGCTATGTTTAAGAGATCTTCCCCCAGAGTATTTTTTTTTCAGTCAACCTTTTCTCTAATCTACTTTCAAACCCTCACCTCCCATTACATACATCATAAAAACAAAAGCTGGTTTTCTATCACTACTGCTTCCCCACTGTCCTGAGACCCTACATACACTTGTCTCCATTTTAATTCTACTGCCCAAAGGGCCTCTGTCCTGGACTCATTTTCCCACATTCTTGCTGGTTCCTTAAATTCAATTTTTAACTCCCCCAAGGCCCAGTTCCAGAGTACTCTACCAGAGATTCCCAGGCCCACCCAAGGCGATTACGTCAATTATCTTATGGCATTCATACTACTTAGCAAATTATTTCCATGTTATTAAACTTTTCTTGGAATTGTCCTACTCTCCACAATTAATACTTTAAGAGAAGTTAATGTTTCGTCTATTTTTATTTCCAAATTTTTAATACAAAAGTTTCTCAATACACATTATCTGAATAGTAAAACTTGACTACTCCCCTCCTTTCCCCTCACTTTTAGAAGTGAGAAAGTGCTCCATCCCTCTTCTTTACATAGAATGAGAAATGGTCCACATTTCTAGTATATTTGTTAATGCTATAGAGCAAAAAGACTGTTGGCTCGAGAAAATGACCTACCAGCACTGACCTCCGGGAAAGAGGCATGTTACCTCCATTCTGCTCCACTAGCCTTCCTCTCTAAACTGATTTGCACGAGCCGGAATACACACGCACCATGCAATATTTTCTGATAACATGCATTAGCGAACAGTGCTTGTGAGAAAAGGACAGAATGATAAGGACACTTCAACAGGCACTTGTATTTTCACACATTTTTGTCCCCTTTCACATCTAATTTTCCTGAAATTTTATTTTATCAATATATCCCAAAACTGCAGCATCAGCAGTAATTTCTTACACTTTCGACTTTACAACTTTATTGAATACTAGAAGCAAATGAACGCTTCCTACACTGTTACCAAACTTTCTCAACTGCAAGCTTCTAGTTCCAAGGCACCTTTTTCCCTGAAGTTTTCATGCTAACGTGCGGTCAGAACAGTGTCACCACAGAGCCCATTAAAGCCAAACTCAAATATTCTACAACAGTGCGAATCCAAGCACAGCCCTCAGACCAGCCAAAGTCTGCTGTCACTGGCCAGAAGAGTATTTTAGAAGTCTTTATTGCAATCTGACCTCAATTTCCCCACAATTCACCTTCTACTGTGCCAAAAAGTAAAGGTCTGAGACAAACTAGGATTAAAAGACAAAACCAAAATGTGACTAATCACCACCACTTGAGAAGTGTTGCTCCAGAATATACCTAATTATCTTTTCCTAGTAATGACCCACAAGGCCCTGGCTACGGGTCACGTGGTTAAACACAAGGCTGCTGAGGAACCTAGACACCTGTCCCTAGACACCGGCTGGCCACCCCAGGTTCAGAAGGGATCTCGATCTTGGCAGAGTATACGAACTCAACGAGCCTTGCTCTACAACCGACAATCCGGACTCCAGATCCACCGACTGTTTGAACCAGAGCCAGATGACCTCTCATCGTGTCCTCAGGAATTCCATCCTGCTTCCTTGGTAACTCTGCTCCCATGTTTAACTACCGATTACTCTGCGCTTCTCTCCTGGAAATACCCATGCCTTACACACCAGACTTCGGGTACCTCCCCTCTAAACCCAACCTTCAAAACGCTAAGATTCCCACTTTCCATCTTCATCCTACCTGTTTTTCCTCCTTACATGAAATCACTAAAAAAGAATCATCACATAAGTTCATTATGAATGAACTTGCAACAACTCCTCACCCACTTCCTCTATCATTTCTTCCACCTCAGCAGAATCCAAGGTCTTTCACCGGTAAAGCAGGATCAAGTCTTGCCCTTCCCGTAACCAGGACATGACATTAAGCAAGAATCGAGTGTGCCACACTCACGGTGCGGTGTCAACTACAACTCCCAGTACTGGCTCCTGTTTGGGACACACTACCCTTACAAGACCATGCTCTAGAACCACTTTGTGCTTCTTGCATTAAGTAAACACTGGCATTTGAAGTGGGATAAAATGTTTGCTTTCTTACTGGTTTTCCATTTAAGAATATAAATATACTTGGGAACAGTGTTAGGACGTTGACGAGGAAAGCTAGAGTTAAAGGAGTGTGCACACTAAAAGTACCAGGAAAACGAGTGGTCAGGCATAACAGGGAAAACCTTCTTTCCCCCTGAAGACAGACTAAGAAGATGATCGAAAAGCAAGACTATAATCAGGCGGGAAGACAATTTACTCGAGACAAACGGGGAGTTAGTGGTACTCAGTGCCCAGCAATGACTGTGATCCAGGAGGGGCTCTCTTGGTGCTAGACGGGTAGCAGACATTTGTCTCGTTAGAAATGTGTTGCAGACAGCAACTTTAGGAAGACTGTTTCCTAAGTTCTACTGTTGGCTGGGGAATAAAAACCAGTTATAAACTCTAAGTGGTTTAGGGAAAACAAATTCTGTGACTGTGTTTATAAAGGTCCCGAAAACAGATCTGGGAGGGTCTGTACAGTCACCGTGAACCCCACTGGAGCGAGGGTGAAGGAGGACCAGAAACTGTGTGTCCTCTAGCTGCGAAGCCTGCAGAAAGTGAAAACCGTGCTAAAAAAGTGAATTGAAGGAAAAGGAAAAGTAGTGATATGGGCTAGTTTTGCTATTAAGTTATCTTAATAGTCTTACAAATCAGCTTCTTAATTATGAAAAGTGTTAATATTCTAATTATTTGTCTCTGTGTTCCCTCATCAAGCTAAGTACTATCTGCTTATTCTACAGAGTAACTGGTAACGAGGTAATGAATGAGAAGTAAAATGCTACATAGTAATGGTTTAAAAACCCCCGCTTTTGTCATGCTATTTTTGATGTAGGAGAAGTGGGAATGAGGAGAAGTGGAAAAGCTGGGGATGAGGACGGCACCATTTCCCACAAGAAGCTCGCTTAGACCACTGCAAGCTGTGGCACTGTCCCCTGTGCAGGCCGCTCTAGGGTGCCCGCAAAGACAGCCGTCCCTCTGGAATAGAGAAGTAAAATCTAGGCAACCACTCCTCCTCTTACTGCCTCAAGCCCCTTAAAAGTGGTCCTGAGAACCTGGCCCCACCCCTCAAACCAGCCAGTCAGAGCACCAGGCGGTTCCAGAGACTGACAACAGGGCAAACATTCCCCACGTGCGCTTTCTACACACCAGTCTGGCTTGGGCTTCCGCAATTTTTCGGTTATTCTCTTCCAGTATCCGCTCTAGCTCCTCACGCTTTGCACGTTCTTCCTCCTAAAGGGGAGGACATGTTAAGATGTTAGAAAGATGAAATGTTTTCTTTTCACTGGTAGGTAATACTCTGATCTGCCTCTGAACTTTCTTGATCTGATTTACAGGGCAGCTGTGCAGCCACCTTCTGTCTGACAAACGATAAACTGCAGCCACTAAAGTTTGTCTCCAGCACTAAATCTAACTCATCCCGCCCAGTCCAAACAGCAACCGACTAAACCCTCCCTAAGGATAGTTTCCTGGCAATTATTACTAATACTTTAATATCACACAAATCAACAAGGACAACTACAAAACTGGATAGTATTTACCAAATTAAAAAATAATATATAAAATATAAATAAAGTGAATATTTGTCTCACCAATTATGTATACCTACGTATTCTTTACCTATACTCCTTTAATCAGCATTAAAAGTTGAATATTTACTGTCTTGTCCAGTGTCCTGCAGAGTGTGCTCCTCGGCTGCCATACGCGCCAGCTTCCTCTTTAAAATGATTTGTACTGTTAGCTTGGCAAAACCTGCATCAGCAGCTCAACCATTTATAAAGAAACAACATACAAGGAAGGCTGAGCTGAGGAATGCAGATGTTTATGGTAAGAAGGAACAAAAAATGTAATTCATCATTCCTAAGGCAAACAATTAATAAGAAAAATACATTTACTGTTAGTGAAAAATACAAATGGTAATCCATACTTCATGGAGCTAAGGGCTTCTTCCGTGGGGAAATGGTCTTAACATTCAGATGTTGACAATTTCTAAAGGCAGCTTAGCTTGTCATCTACAGTCTGAACTGAAATTCAGGAATCCAAGAGGTGCATGGTCAGGAAATAAAATTCTGTAATTTATTTGTTGTTGGAGAATTTAATGATTTTATAATGCAAACTATATGAAGACTGCTTGATGGTTTGGGCAGTGTTCGGATCACGGCATACATATTCAAATGATTTTAATATTTGGAAAGACTGTCAGAGGGTTGTGTCCGTGTTAAAAAAAAAAAACTGTTAATATAAAACAAAAAGCAAACGAAGAGAAAAAAATCTTCCTATGATTAATAACTCGCTACAAGACAGCACCATTACTCCAAAATATCTCCATTATTAAAAGCACTGATATAAATAAAAATTTTCTATGTTCAATTGCAGTCTGTGATACCCACTGAATATAGACATGGTATCTAGTTAAAGACAGCACACGGGCAAATGCACTTGAAAAGCGAGGCTTACTGGGAAGCAGAGAGATTTAATGTGATGTCAACTTGTCAACAATAATGCCAAGATTAAAAATGACAGTTAAGTCATACAATTTGAGTTAAATATTGAAGTTCCAGAAAAGATAACGGTAGGATTTCCTATGGCAAACACCAGTGAAATCCGTAGTCTTTCCACAAACTCGACGAGGACACTCAGCGCCTCGAGAGTTGCAGGACCCTGGAGTAATCAGTGCACACAGCCATTAAGCTTCAGTAGCAAATTACTGTCTCACAGAAAGACATTTTCAACTTCCGCTCCAGCTGCTGATAAAACAAATCAAGTGTTGAGCTTGACTCCAGACAAGGACAACCTGCCCCTTCATAACTCTCTAGAGGAAAAAAGGAGTTGTTAGTAGACACTAAAAAAGTGGACGAATACTCTGGACGTTTTTCCTAAAAAGATTCTTTGAAACACATTAGGAAAATGGAGGGCCTCGTGATCAGAATGCTAGAATTAGTCCACTGAGTCGAAGCAGAGTTTGGGGTAGGGGGTCAGGGATAAAAGAAGGAAAAAAAAGAGCAAGAAAACCTATTTATCAAAAGCAGGTGTTATCACTCAGTATTAGGCCCTGCTCTTTTTAATCTGACTGAAGGCAAAATGCCTCTCACAGTCTAGGTGATAAGAGTGATAAACAGAAAAGAATACACAACCACAGGTGGAGTTTTAACTTTTTCCCTTTACCACTCCCTGTCTCCCCGCCCCATCCTCCCAAAAAAGAATGTAATCCTGCAGCCATGGCAAAAGTTTCAAACACTTCTCAAATATGTAAGCCAGTTCCATTAAATCAAAACATATCCGTGAATAGGTTTTAGGAGAGTAACTTTTAAATATCAGTCAGCACTTCTGAATAGGCTAAAAAATTAACTTTCGCAGCAGTGGTTAAGTTTAATGAGAAAGGAATGAGTCTGTATTCCATCTCCTTCCGAACTGGGCGGAGGCACACCCACACTGAAAGTTTTGCCATGGACTGTCTCTACTTTCCAAACGACCGAGCGTTACCTCTCTGGCTTTTTGTGCTGCAAGCTCAGCTTGTCTCTGTCGCTCGAGTTCTTCGAGCAACTGCTTTTCCATGATGCGCTTGGCTTCCTCCACCCTCCGGAGAACTTCGCGCTCAATCTCATCCTTCCGCTTCTCCAGTTCTTCCTCTACTCTCTTCGCCACCAATTCTTCCACTCTTCGTGCTGTTTCTTCCTCAATGAGTTTTTCTTCTATTTCCTGTTGCCGACTAGCAAACAAAGTGCAAAAAAATGACTTAGATAATAGGAAAAGTAAAACTAAGAACTGAAATACGAGTTCTAAGTCTGCAAAGCAATGAGTGAGTACACGTTTCTTTGACTTCACAACTAATTTTCTTTTAAGCAAATGAGATACCAAGATGTTAAGTGACATAAAAATTCAAATATAAAACCTCTTATTCCCCTCTATCACTTTCTAAATACAAAAAGATTATATCAACATGTTTACTAATTCATTAGTTTTAATTTAGAAACTGTCAAGTAAATGTGAAACAGAAAAACCACTTTTTTAATCAATTTTGTGATGAAAAGAACTGTTGTAAAATATATGTAACAAACATATTTGCCTGTCCCCTCAGTCAAGAAAAACTGCGACAATTAAGCTCAGTAAAGTTCATTGTCTCCCTTGCTCGCAAAGTGAGAAAAAAGACTCAGAGATGCAGACTGCTAAAACAACAGCAGTGTAGTTTTTAGTGAAAAAACAGAATTTATCCAGGTTCTGAACTTTTATACCCTTTACTATATCCTTCTTTCTTTCCTTTGTTAGTTGATTTTCAATCAAAAGCTCTTCTAGATAGTAAATTTGAAAACTCACTCGTAATTATTAAATCCAGTATTTTAATCACTAATTTCATTTAGATATTCTCAAGCAACAACTACTCAAAATGCAATTTTGCGCTGGAAACACTGACATTATCAAGGCACCACAGTGAAACTCTTGCACGTCTTATCCTGCCAATGTCCAACCAACAGTCACTAGTCAATCACACAGATGAGTCTGAACTGAGGACCAGTATCCTGGAAAAATAGAAAAGATGCCATAAATATTTTTTATTCAGCTACACATTAGAATGGTGCCATTTTGAGATAGGTTAGGAATACATTAAAATTAACTTCACTGACTCTGTAAATATGGCAACTAGAAAATGTGACATTATATACTGCAGAACACTGTTTGACACGCAATTTGTGTTCTATCAATGGATTCAGAGGCTCTGGCAACGTGTCTAAATCCAAAGAGGCCACTTTATTAATGCTTCAACCTATAAACTAAAACATGACACCTTTGTATCTTTTGATGGATTCATTGAACATATTTATTTATGAAACACTTTTATCTGTTTGGTAAAGAGTATAGTTTCTAAATGACCTTGAACTACCCAAATCCACTCTAATTCATTTCTATGTGGGAGGGCGATTCAATTCTCACTCAAACGCTTTCCTTCCCAACTCCTTCCACTCAGTGAGAGCATACTAACATCTAATGTAGCGTCGATGTTCTAATTAATTTCCATTTTTGCATTTGCAATCTGTACTTTTCTTCCAATACAATAGCAGCTACTTGAGAAAGCATGTTTTAGTTTCTAGATACTTGCAATGGTTATTCTGAAGTTTCTGTTGCTTGTTTCTTAACTATCTCAACATAAAATTATTTCATGAAAAACATGAAAGTCTAACACATACCTAAATGCCACTCCCTAACGTTCAACAAAAGCACTGGGCAGAGGTTTCAGTGATGCTTTGCTTTACATAAAGCGGCTTGGTAAAAGAACAGATGGCCTCCCCGACACAAAACATGCCCTCAGAAAGCACCGAAAGGGAACCAGACAGTGATTTCAAGAAGAAACTACATTTCCAACACAAAACCGTGGTTCTCTATTTCATCTGGAGACAGAACAGCAGGTGAAACACGTGCGACTGAAAACTGCTACAAGTGAATGGGAGGGTGTGTGAGGATAACGGCATTATCTTACTTTTGAATAAGTTGGGAAGTTTCACAACAAAGTTTAAAAGTACACAGGCTTTCGTTACTTGGTTCTTATGAAATCAGCACATGCAGAGACATCAAAGAACAAAACGTTCATTTAAAATTTTCAAGAATGGTACTTTTAAAGGACAAAGCGCAGATCCCAATGCCAGTTTTCCAAAGGAACACTGAGGACAAAGGAAGGAGCGAGGCTTAGACTAGGCTGTGGCCAAAATGCCACCGAGCTGACGAGGAATCCCATACGGATGGAGGCTGGCACACCTGGGGCCCCCGCACCGGGCCCCAGCAGCAGCAGCACTAGCTAGTGGGACGCGTCCCCCAGAGGAGGTCAGGCAGGGGAAATGAGCTTTCTAAACCAACTCAGCTTTTCACTTACAGTGGGGCCCAGGATCAGTGGCTGTGGGTCCCTGTGTGTGTCCCACTGAGCAGCACCCAGAAGGCGCCAGGCCACAAGGGCAAAAGCTGGACTGGTTCCCCGCTAAGGAGTGACCGATCAGAGTGACAGCAGCTTTATAGAGCAGAAGGGGCAGGGGACAGTCCCAGATTCCTGACTGGGGTGAGAAAAGGCCCAGTGGGGTTTCTCAGGGCTGCTGGTGCCCCTTTGATCACCCTGGCCCCTCTCAGGCCAGCAGTGAGGTCAGGGCAGTGGCGCCATTGTTTCCTGTGAGTGTCTGTAAGGGCACAACTGGCTGCGGCTGCTGTTCTCTTGGAAGGTTACGGCTGCCTCTTCATTCAGTAAGAAGGAAAAAACCCATTTTCAGATGAGAGCATGGAGACCTGAAGCTCACACAGCCCAGCCTCGCCCCACGGGGAGTCCAGCACACACCGCATGGGTCAGCGTGTGCTCCCAGGGGCGCTGAGCCTCCTCCCAGGGGCGCCGAGCCGCCTGGTACCTACAGAAGAGCTATCAATGTTTGCCAGAGGATTTCTCACTCCTGTGACATCCTTTTCTCTCTCAAATCTCCTCTTCGCTGCTCTGAAGCCATCCCCATGTCTGTGCCACAGATGCAGGAGCTCAATGGAAGCAAATACTAGGTCCCCATTTTCTCCACGGTCTTGAGTATTTTAAAAATGCATCACCAATGGCACTGTTAAAACGCCACCAGCCAGCTCAGAGAAGACACAGGCCCTCGGGCCTACTTACTTCCAGAACTGCTGGAGAACAGAGCACACAGCACTGACTGATGGGGGACAGGCCCGCGTGGGGCTGCTGAGTGCTGTCACCGCTGAGGGCAACTCCAGGCACATGGTCTGAAGCACCTGGCTGCCCGACACCTGCACTGCTTCCCAGGGCCCAGTGAGGCCACACACACACAGCCACTGCCAGTGATGCCATGGATTATTTTTAAGTCATACAATTCTCATCAACATCAGCTAGCTCTTCTACGCCAAGGTTCTCCTCAAAGCCATGATCTCCCCCAAACACGCAGTTCTACCTACTGAGTTTGCTCGGAGGAGCTGTTCTTTGCTCTCACAATGATCTCAAATATTCTTCTAAGAATGACTCAGAGAGTGCAGCTCAATTTAGAAGGCTCTGGACTGGTCACCCAGTGACTACTAAGTACATTCAAAGCTCCATTTCACAGGTTAGAGTACATCACTGTGCCATCAACAGCTTCTAACTGGCTGCAAGTCATTCTGAGCTGCCCGCTTTGTCAAGTTAGAACACGCAGACAGCATCTCAAGAGTACCGAAGCAAAAGCTGGCTGGAACACGGGGAAGAGAACCTGGCTTTTGAAGGGAACCTTGAACCAAGTTAATTAGCTATTTAAAAACCAGAAGAAACCTTCTCAGTTTAAGGGCTACCTTTCTACTGTATTTAAGGCTCTAACTCATGGCGCACCCTGGTGGAGCAGCAGTTAGGGCACCAGTGTCCAAAGGAGGCAGCCACACACCACTGAGTTCGAGTCCTGGTCCAGGGAGACGTAAGTGTGAACAACTAAAGAAAAATAAAATAAAGTGCTTCTTCCTCCACCCTCCCTCTGCCTGCCTACCTACCTACTTGCCTTCATTCCTGCTTGCACCTGGCCTTTAAAAAATGAAAACAAAAAAATATAACTCAGTAAGATCACTTCTTATATTCACCAGACTCCATCTGACTGCATTTATAAAATACATCAAATAACATTATCTACTGTGGCCCATTACGTGCTCTCCACTATCTAGACACTTTAAATGCACTTTTTCTTTTCTTTCCTTTTTTTTAAGGCAAGGCACAGGCAGGCATGAAGGCAAGCAGGCAGCCATGCACGCCAGCAGAGGAAGCATTTTTTATTTAATAGCTCACATGGTTGTTTCTCCCGAACCCAGGACACTAACCCTGGTCCTTGGGACTTAAGTAAAGTGTGCTCCTCAGAGCGGGGTGATATATTCAAGGCCTCAGAATCAGTGGCAAAGCAATCTGGTTTCCAGTGTTTCAACAAGCTTTCTACTGGTTACACACCAGAAACTGCAGTTTTGCTCTCTCTCACACAGCGCCTTGTGAAAGGCCACGGCCACCAAGCACTCTTCTGAACCCCCTTCCCTTCTCCTGGTCCACCGATCAATCGTAAATTCACACGTGCCCTAAGAGCCTTTCAGTTCATGAGCCACCTGCTCTGCTCTGCTCTGCTCGCTCTCTCCTTGGGACCTTCTACCTACTCTGGACGGTTCTTCCAGGCTTCAGTAGCCCACATCAATCCTGAATAAATTCAATGTCCAAAACCTATGGCCCACAGAGAAAGTGTCAAGTGGAAACCCCTATGATTTGTCCTTCTCCCCTATCTACCATGTCTTTGACACTTTAACCAGTGTCTGACACAGTAACTACTTATACATTTGGTGCCTGAGTTGTAACAACCAATCATTCCCTCATGTTCCACATCATTTTATTTGCCCTAAATGTTTCTTAAATCTGCCTCTGCTTCCTCACTGCTCTATGTGGACTCACCTGTATCTGTCTCTTACCTAACCTCTACCCTAACACAGAGATCAGCAATCAATACTTTTTTAAAGAGTCCCATGTTATTTATCTGCTTAAAACATTTCCTATTGCTAAGATGAAATCCAAGCTACTTAATAAGCCCAATTCCCAGCCTTTTTATCTTTCGTCTCTGGTCACTTACCTTCAGTACTCACAGAATTTCTATTTTCAGTCAACACTCAGCCTTTACTCCACTTTAAGACTTCCTCCCACTCCCCCGTCCCTTTATTCTGCCCAGGCTGGACAACACTCTCCTGTGGTCCACAGGTACCCTCCCCTCCTGTCTGTCTCATGTTTACCTAGCACTCCCTCCCTAGAACTAAGGTGTTTATGCATGAAGGACACTTCCTTTTCAAAATCCTGTAACTACTACTGAATCTACTACACTGTATTATTACCTACTTACCTATCTTCAAGCCAGGTCAAAACTAATCAGCTTTATATAAACAGCATCTAGTACAGGGTCTGGCACTTAGTAGATGCTAAATAAACATTAGCTCAATGATAACCTGGTCAACAGCTTTTGTAGACAAACTACATCCAGTCATTCCCATAGATCTAAAACCTAGGTCTTTCCACTGCTTCCTCTGCATTAGACAATACGTAGCATGTATTGCACTGCACACAGGAATTCAGTTTACAGGGGGCTGCTGCTCTGCCCCTCCTCCCTTAATAAATGTTAATGGATGCCTGGTTCTTCCATCAACTTTGAACCACACACTCAACTTTCTAACCTTTGCATTTCTTCTGTTATTCAGGTGCAGCTTGCAAACAGCCCTCACTAACTAGTCTTCACGCACCAAATTTTCTTTTCTTTTCCTACAAGTCTTAGCTTTCTAACGAACAGCAAATCATTACTTTGGAGGTTTCCATAGTTTTCACGTGAAAAAGTTATATCAGATATACTGTTATCTGAGAGCTACAGCTTTATGGTTCAGGATATAGTCCTAAACCAAAAAGACCAAAAAACTCAAAACCCTGAATTCTAGATCATCAAGGTTTGTTGTCAAACAAGAGCTTGTACTTGCTCTCACATACAGCACTGAGAATTCTCAGGCCTGTTAAGAGGGGTGGCTTGTCACTACAGGATGCGGTTGCATCCATCTGCAAAGTCCGCTTCCTCTGTGATGTTGGTGCCCCATCCCCTACCTCTCAGTGACGGCTCCACACAGGCTCTGCTTGCCAGCTACCTAACACAAACCCAGCAACAGAAAGAGGTTCAACAGAAAACAATTTGTACACAGACTTTTCAGCTTCCTGAGCACTTTCTAAAGGTGAATGGAGAACTGACCAGGCGGCAAGTCAAATAGGAGGATTAGTACATCTAACTGCCTTTCCACGTGACTTTTGGGAAATGAATACACACAGAATGAGAGTACCATATGTGAAACCAAAAGAAAACCCTACATTTTAAACCCGAAAGTCCCATTAGTTTGTGATTATTTGCACTACTCTTAGAGCCTAAGATATTTGATGTGACCTTTTCAGAAATTTTACCCAGTCTTTCAACTGTGGAACTTTAGTGATGGGCTGTCCCTGCAGAGAGTTCTGCATGCGAGAAATGCCAAAAGAAAAGCAAATAGGTTAGTGTCTTCTAAACAGCAGGGCGGGCCAGAGAAGCAGAAAGCAAGGCGAAGCAGCAGCAGAGGGGCTGCACGGCTGACCCGCCTGCTGCTGGCAGGCCGGTGGGTTCAGGAGTCAAGGCGCATCACACTGAACACTCAACTGTGCGCCTTCTGCTTTTACACTTTAAAAATCAAAGCCCAGAGCCGAGCAGGCTCCAGGAAAAGAAAAGTTAGAGCGACACCTAAGACACCAGGAATGCGCCAAGGCGGAACGCAGGGGGCGCGGCGGGACGCGGCCCACTTCAAGTGGCCACTTTCCCACAGAAGCGGTCGCGCTGCGTCCGATCGGGGAATGTGCGGGGCCAGCTAAGAACCCAGCACTGCACCCCGCGGGGTCCTCCTTTCTCCGGCGCCCCTTCAGCGTCCACAGAGGCGCCCGGGGCTCCACCCCTACACTTCCGGGACTCCCGCGCCAAAACCGCACGCTCCCCTCTGAGCCTTTCAGCTTCGCCCGCAGTTTCCCGTCCCGACCTACTCGTGGCTCCCACCGCTTCGGGCCGGGCCGCTGCAGCACCAGGCCAGGACGCCCACCGACTCCCTTCCCGGGCTGCACCGCCCCCTCCTCGCCCGTTCCCTCCTGCTGGACTCCCAGCTGCCCCCTCTCCCTTCCCGGAGGGACCCCTCTTCCCCTCCAGCTCCCCTTCCCCGACGGCGGGACTGCAGTCCCCCCGGTTCCCCTCCCCGTCGGCGGGACCCCC
>RJWH01004857.1:0-93717 GCA_004363575.1 Solenodon paradoxus | reverse complement strand
ATATATACCCATATATGTACACATAATGATAATGTCAAAAGCATCTTTGAGGAAGCCAGCTAAAGTAGTCCACGTATATCCCAAGGACTTGTGTTTGAAACCTGGGGCAGGGGTGACGAACAATCAAGATGAACAACTAAATGAAAATAAAATGCTTCTTCCTCCTCTCTCTCCTAGTCTGCCTGCTTGGTCATCTTCACTCCTACCTCTAGCGCCTTTCCTTCAAAAAAAAAAAAAAAAAAAAAAAAGAGGTCTGGAGAATTAACACCTATTGCAAAAGAAGCTATAGTGAAAATAAACAATTGGGACTACATCAAACTAGCAAATTTCTGCACAGTGAAAGAGGCCACCAATATAACAAAAATACAACCCACTGAATGGAGGGGAATATTTGCTTAATATTTATCAAAAAAGAATTTGATATTTAACATATTTAAAGAGCTAATACACCTCAACAACAAAAAAACCAAGTAACTCACTCAAAACAATAGACAGAGGACAGCAATAGAAGCCTTTTCACACAAGACAGATGAAAGGCCACAGACACATGAAACAATGCTCTACATCACTCACCATCCAAGAATCACAAATAAAAACCATGATGTCACCACACACCACCTATTGCAAAAAGACTCTACATGACAATTATTGGAGCAAGTGTGGAGGGAAAAAAAAGCACCATTTTACAATGTTGGTGAGAAAAGTAAATTAGTGCATCCTCTCTAGAAAACAGTTTGGAGATTTCTCAAAAAAAAATAAATAAATAAAAGTAAATCTACAATTTGATCCAATAATCCCAATTCTAGGCATATACCCAGAGAATACAAAATCTCTAATTAGGAAAAATATCTGCACCCCTATGTTCATAGCAGCACAGCTCACAATAGCCAAGATGTGGAAACAATCTAAATATTCATCAACAGATGACTGGATAAAGAGGCTGTGATACACACACTCAGTACAATTCTACACAGCTGCAAAAAAAAAAAAAAAAAAAAAAAGGGGTGGTGGGGACTGGATCCTTTGCAACAATATGGATGGAACTGGAGGTGATCATACTAAGCAAAATAAACAAGACAAATAGATAAGTACAGAATAGTTTCACTCCTATGTGAAATATAAAGAACAAAACAAATAACATACCCCAACAAAATTCACAAGATACAAGACTATGCTTGAGGGTGGCGGCTGAGACAGGAGGGAAGGAAGGAGGGAACAAACTGATGCTAAAGGGTGCTGGAACTCTGATGATGGGTGTTGTGCAATATACACGAACTGAGGCGTAAATTCAATATCCTAAATGCATATAGAAATCTAATCAAAAGAAATCAATAAAATAATTAAAAACCAAAAACAATGTACTAAGGACAGTTATAAAAGACATTTCTAAAACAGTAATGTTTTAACCTGAGATGCCAAGAGCATAGCCAGACTCCTTTATAAACCCAGATAGCTAGATATTATGTAAGCTGTAAGAGTTTTCACACTGATAAACTCAAATAGTAAGCCTCCATACAGCTCAAACTTCTACTTTAAGAACTCTAATGATTATAGGCAATTTTTATAACAGCTTGAAAATTGTGTGAAGTCTTTGTCTGCATAGAAGTGAATGTCCAGCAGTGAATCTACATTAGAAAAACTTAGTATCCCATTGCCAGGTCAAATACCTCTTTCACTGTTTCATAAATTAAGGATATCTTTCTTAACATACTTTCTAAAATAAAGAATCTAAAAGACATTTATTACTTTTCACTTCTGAATAAGATAGTACAAAATGTGCAGAACTGACCCATCTGCCTAAAACAACCAAAAATAACAAAAACAGGAAACTGGCTATCAAGGTACTGGACAAAAACAAGTGAGGTAAGCATTATAATTTATCCAGTTTACTTCCTTGAGTAAGTTTACAAAGCAGTAGAGGAAACAGAGAACATAGGCAGATGCAGACAGACTACCTGAGTTGAGGAGACAGAGTAGATCGTTCATGGAGATTAAGGTTGATAGAGATCTAGAGAGGAGAGAGTTGCACAGAGGTGAACTCCAGATATCTCCAGAGGTCACCTTGAGTCACAGTAATACTAATTAAGGCAAATATAGGAAAAAAAGAGATGAGACAAGGGAAAAAATGGTTCAAAGGATTAGAAGGAACATTACCTTCCTCTAACATGGTAATAAATAACACCTGTTCCTCCTAGTCAAACTGAAAACTCTAGTTTCACAGGGCATTGAGTAGAATACTCAGAAGTGATTTGTATCAGTGGTGGAGAATCATAAGAACTATATTAAATTCTGTTCTGACCCATTTAATAAATCTTAAAAATGAAGTTCTAAAGGATTGACTTGTTGCAACTAACAAATTAATATCCCAGAAAAATGATTGACTATTAAAATGTACAAAAGAATCTAAAACCCCAAAAGGTAAAATACAGAATGTTTGGTATTCAGTCGAAAATTACCATACAAACAAGGAAGTAGGAAAAAAATGATCCATTATGAAGGAAAAAAAATCATCAGTGGTAACATTAAGAACTAATACAAATGTTACAACTAGTATTTGAAGACATTTTAAAAGTTATGAAGTTCAGAAGGTAAGTTGAGACATAGAAGTTGTTTTTAAAGACCCAAATAGAAATATAAGAATATCTAGTATTAACAACACATGTGGACAAGGATGTGGAGAAAAGGAACACTGTTACACTGTCAGTGGGAATGTGAATTAGTGTAACCCCTTTGGAAAACAGTCTGCAGAATTTTCAAAAAAAATGGAACTATCATTCAATCCAGTAATCCCAAAGATAACAAAAATATGAATCGGAAAAATATTTGCACCCCTATTTTCATAGCTGCACAATTCACAATAGCCAAGACATGGAAACAACCTAAATGTCCAACTGGATAAAGGTAGAGTATTTATACCCAATGTAATTCTACACTACTATTTCAAAAGATAAATTTGTGACTTTTATAACAACCTGAACTGAATGTGAGGTGATTATGTTAAGCAAAATAAGCCAGAAAGAAATGCTGGATAGTTTCACTCAGATGTGTAATAAAAAAAATTAAAAACCACACAAACTGACAAAGCACAATAAAATTCACAGGACACAGACTGTGGTTACAGAGGGCTGGGATGAGAAAACCAGGGAACAAGGAGAGAAAGTATTTGTTGTGTTGGGGACTGGAACTCTAGTGACCAGTGTGGTTCGATGGGCACATAGACTGTGGTGAGGATTACTGATCATGAAAATCATATATCAATGTAAATAAAAGAAAATTTAAAAATTCAGCATCCAACATTTTAAATCTCATAATATCTGGTTCTGAGCAAAAATTATCAGGTAGGAAAAGAAAGTGGAAAGATATGGCCCATAATGAAGAGAAAAATAAATCAATATTAACAATAGCTGATATAGATTTAGAAACGACGAGACAAAAACAATAACAGCTAATAAAACTCTATTTCATATGTTCAAAAGTTAAGTTGAGCAGAGAAGACATAATAAAGACTATTAGGCACAAATCAACTTCTAAAGACAAGAACTACTGTCTGATATGAATAATGTGCACAGATGGTTGCATCAGGATACACATTGCAAAAGGAAAGATTATTGAAGAGGAACAAATAGTAATATAAGGTATACAAAAGGACACAAAAGGAAAAGAAAGTATTAATAAGTGATAGACAATAGATGATCTAAGATAGATATATTTTGTGCAGATGAACCAAAATAAGGCAGCCAGAAGGTTTTTCACTGAAGCAATGCAAGTGAGAATATAGACAAGAAAGATCTTTAAAGTATTAAAGCAAATAACAACTTAGTATTAAAAATTTTATGAAATTTTTTTTAAAATGAAGGTTAAATAAAGACTTTCTCAACATACAAAAACTGGAAAAATGAATCTGATGGCTAGCAGACCCCTCCCATCAGAAGTGTGAAAGAAAGTCTTTAGGCTAAATGAAAATCATAACCAGATGCAAACATGAATCTACAAAATGTAATAGAAAGCTTTGCAAATGATACCTACATGGGTAAACACATATTTGTAATAACTGCAACCTGAAAACTACTCCATGTTTATTAATAGGTACTTATACAGTAATGCAACCAATAATCATCAGTATAGTTTTCCTATGCTGTGATGTAATTCTTATTTTAAAGACATGAGTAAGTTTGATTTTGATTTCCTCTTTAGCCAAAGAATTTATGAATGTGTTCACTTTCAAGTCTTTGGTTTTTAAGGTTTTAAAATGTTGATTTCTGCTAATAACATTGCCATATATATTTCATGTATTATCTAATATATCTACTTATTTTTAAACTAATTATAAAAGAAAGATTTTACATGGCAAAATCAAGTCAGAGTATAGGCATCAAGTTAAAAAAAAAATCTCCCTCCACGTTGACACTCCCAATCCCCTTCTGTAAGTTAACCACTCAGTGATTTGTTTTATACATTCTCATTGCCAGTTACTTTGTTCATCATTGGGCGTGACCTTTATAACATTGAATAATTAATTTAAAACTTTCTTATAGCCCTGTATATAAGAACATATATTAACTAAATCTAGGTTAATGCACAATGCATAGTGCCATTATTTATAAGATCATCTTTTAAAAATGGATAAGATTTATATGGAAATATCTTCTTATGATATTATTATCAGTGAGATAAAGTGCTTGGCATAAAATGAGAGATAATTTCCATCCTTTTGTCCTTGAAGCATCTAACATACTGAAAAGCTTGAGCTTACATAGAAGTTAAAACTACTAGGAAGTAGGAAAGAAAATGGCTAAGTGAAGGATTGCTAACAGAGATATCCTTGAGCAAGACTGGAGAGGAGGAGCTAACAGGGTGGGCAGGCCTCAGTCTGGCACCATTCCTCACTGAGAAACCTAACAGCAAAACTCAAGAGAAGAGATGCATGGTAGCACCCATCTGAGATGTCTGTCAGACTAGTATTCCACTGCCACCAGAGAACCCTATGGATTCAAAAACAACCAACATTACATTTTATATAGGGATGTTGGTTTACAATGATGAACACTTTAAAGCTTCAATAAAATAAGATTTAAAAATATAAAATAAACCAACAGCAATAAAGGTCACTACAATAATGAGAATGATATATTTTCAATATGAAGCAAAAAGTATATTGTGTTATTTTTTCATTAAACTCTAAGCAATTGACCATTTCAACACTGGCATGTTATCCTTCTCTTATTTTCATACAGCCTCCCTGAGGTACTCTGGTTTTTCCTACAGTACACCACAAATATCCACATAGCTAAAAGACAGTCAACATGCATTCATATGCACAAAATTTTAACATATTTTGATAGAGTATAAATATAATTGACACACCTCCCCATCACTAACTTGGGGGTAAGACAGTAGCAGAAAAGAAATAATTTAAGGAGATGTTTTGAGGAGTTGTAAAATTAAAAATCCCATCAAAAAAATCTGGTTGCCTATTTTAGCCCATGGAGTTTCTTTTAGTCTCACAGCCACGCTTAGGAAATGCACCAGGTAAACAGCTGTATCCTCTCACTGCTCATCATCTATGCCATGGAACACTCACCCAGTTTACTCCTTCCTGTCTTGACTCCCCTAACTACTAACCTTATTACACATGCTCATGACTGACTCATTCTCCTTCATGCTGGGATTTGATGTTCAAGACTGTCCTAGTATTTCTTGAGTGATGGTTTCTACCTTTGGGTTGCCATAGGAAACACTTGTTTCAGTTGTAGCAGGTATAAGACATCTTACTTTTGATACCATTCTGACTTCTATACTGAGTAGGCCCTTCACTAGACTGACCAATGACTTTTAAGAGGATTCATATTTTTTAAATAGCAAATTAGAAATCAAATACTTCTCTGCCATATTATTACAGGTTTCAAATATGTCATGTGCTATATATGGATAATTTATGCTTGCATAGAGCTTTCCAGTTTATCAATACTTTCTCAGATATGTTCTAATTTGGTTTTCACAATAATCATTTCTATTATTATACATTTTACTATAAATATGGTATACAAAATCATTCTATATAATCAAGAATTATATTAGATGAATAACTTCCTTCGGCAGTGATGGGCAAGTGTGTTACAAACCAATCTTCCCATGATGAAAAACAAGAAAAGCTGAACTAAGTATATGTGTATATATATATATATATATATTTTTTTTTTTTTTTTTTTTAAAAAGGATTACAAAATTCCCAAAGCTATGAGAACTAAGGGGCCAAGATCCCATAGGAAGGAAAACTTAGAGGGGCGATGTCAACATTTAGTGCTGATTTACCCTTCACTAATCATGGGTCCCTAACAGGGTGCTCAGCTATCGGGAAAGTGACCAAAATGTAGCAGCTTGAAGGATCAAAAAGCACAGCAAAATGTTTGACAAAAGCTAGAGTTCAAGAAACAAAGTTCATATTAAACTACCCAATACTTAAGTTTAGACCACAAAAGTCCTCCACCTTACAGATAGATAAAAACTAAAATTAAATCAAAGATTCAGTCAGAGAGCTTCATTTACACAGTCTCTGACCATGTTAAGGTGACTGATCCCATAGCCTAGTTGCCTAATAGGTGCAAAACTCGATTCTCTAGGGATGCAGAAAGCATCATCCAAAGCCTTCCTGTGCCTCTACAATTGTTCATATCTGATGCCCTGCAGTCAAATAGTGCTTGGAATATCAGAAAACAAGGCTATGTAGCAAAAACTAAAGACTATGGGATGAAAAAAGTAGAGCTAGCCACACAGAAGAAACAGATATTATGTTATTAGACATGTGCTTTAAATTCTTACTAATATGTTGAAGAAATTGGATGACAAGATGGATCATTTTATCTAAAAATAAAAGCCAAATGAAATTGCTAGAACTTAGAAATGCATTAACTGAAATTAAATATGTAATAAATGGGTTAACAGCAGAAATAAACTCAAAGAGATGGTTAGTAAAAACTAAAGATCAAAAGAAAATATTTAGGCTAGTGCCAGGAGATAAAACAATGGAAAATATAGGAGGAGAAATTTAAAACACATATGGTATTCCAGAACATTGTCTGGAGTCCCAAAAGGAGAATGAAAAAAAGAGGAGCTCAGAAGTAATTCTGAGAAAGCAATGGTTTTCGATTTTCTAATATTGAAAGAAGACATCAAGTTATAAAATTGAAAAGTGCTACATATTCTAATCAGGATAAATGCAAAGAAAACTATGCATAGGAATAATAGCAAAACTACTGAAAATCAATTATAAAATTATCAGTGGAGAAAATAAAAAATGTCTCTTTAAAAGAATCAATAAGGCTGAAGGCTCACTACTTTGCAAAAACAGTGGAATTCAGATAATAGCAAAAACTGAAAGTGCTGAAAGATAACTAGTTTTAAATGAGTCTAGAATCTATTTCCAACAAAAAATATTAATCAAAAATTTTTTAAAGATAATTTTAGGTAAATAAAGTAGATTCACATTAAAGTACTATGAAAACAAGTACTTCAGGACGAATGAACAAGATATATGAAAATTCTGGAAGGGTACAAATGTCTGTATATCTAAAATAACACTATATGAAACAGTAATAAAGTTTATGGGTTTCAAATTACATAGAATTAAAATACATGAAAACTACAGCAAAAAATGGAAAGTAGAAAATGAAATTGGGAGCCCTTTGAGGTCCTTTCATTGTTTAGAATCTATATTTGCCATTAATAATTGAAGACTGTATGCTAAAATCTCTAGAGTAACTACTAAGCAAAAGTGAAAAAATATACAAGCAACTGAGAGAAGAAATGAAGTAACAAAATATTTAATTAATTCAGGATCAGGTTAGAAAGTATTAAGAACAAAGCAGCATAGGTGACTTAGAGCAAATAGAAAACAAATCATAAATTTAAATACAAATATATCTGTAACTTATAGAAAGTAGGCTAAGTACTCCAACTAAATATGAGTTAAATAATCTATTTTAAATAAATTGCATGCTATAGAATTTAAATATTAGACTACAGAAATTTTGAAAGCAATATACATACATATACATATATATTATTGATTCACATGCCATCATAGATGAGTTTCAAATTATTGTACTAAGTGCAAGTAGCCACACCCGAAAAACAACATACGATAGACACAGAACAACTATAGATGTGTGCATGCATGAGTTAGTATTCATAGATAAACATTAATATATATATATACGTATATATTTACATATGGATAAGTTCAAAGGAAACTATGCATAGGAATAATAGTAAAACTGCTAAAAATCAATTATAAAATAATCAGTGGAGAAAAAAAGAATATAAGTACATATGAGAACTGTCCACAGAGAAGGTTTTGAAGCAATGAAACTTAGAAGCAGTAGTAACAAGTACACCCAGTGTCCCAGTCTTAGTTCCTAAATACCATTCCTCAATAAAAGGAACAGGGCTCATTGCAGAAATGACTGATTCTATGACTCAGGCAGAGAATATACAAAATGGACCTGGAGTAGCTTGTAGTCACAGAAAGAACAGAAGTGCTCCCAGAACAAAAGTATATGTATCTCATTGTAAATAACCATCTATATGGAATACATTAAATTTACCATTAACAATGATACACACTCTAACCCTGTATGTTATGATACAGTGTCCCTTAAATTAAATAAATAAATAAGACAGTTGCTTATCAAAGGGACACAGAACCTAAGCCGAAGTAATTTTCAGGGCCAAGGCTGCACAAATTAAAGAGGTATTGGATTATAACTAAATCTTAAAGCAATGTACATGAGTCCACACTATTATAAATGGATCATTTGATCCACTGAATGAATGAATGAATACACACATACATACAAGCATACATATATATGTACAATACATACAAATTTCTCAAGCAGAATGCCAAATACCATGCGAAGATAGTGCATTCTAAAGGAGGTGAGTCCTAATACCTACCAGCACCACCACCAGCAAATTGGACCAGGTATAATGACTCATTTCCAACAAATAGAGTAAGCAAAGGAAAAATATAACTTTCAAATGGAAAAATACGGCAAAACCACTTTAACCAATTGATAAGGTCGGCATCGCAAGAGATTTGATATGGACATAATGTATCTTCTAACATAATGTGATGAGAAGAAAATATAAGACTCTATTGTACTCTTTTCCAAAAATCATAACCCCAAAATAATCATAAGAAAAATAGTAAAAACCCTTGCCTTGTGATTCAGGCACAGGCTATGAAAGCTATGAACCTGGTTTTGAGATCCATGAAAAGAGATGCAAAAAAGAAACTAATAAAGTAAAAATGATATAAAACCTCAGTTTAGGGTAGGGACGCTTTATAGAATAACTGATTCTCCTTAAGACTATCAAAATTACGATGGAAAAACTGAAATGACCGAGAACTATCACAGATCAGAAGAGACTGTAGAGACATGATAACTGAATGCAATGCATTCTGCTGAATTCAATCCTGGAAAGAAAGAGGACATTCATTAATGGCAAAACTGGTGAAATATAAGCAAAATCTGGAGTTTAGTCAATAGTAATCAATGTCAGTTTCCTATCAGTGTCAGTTTCTTAGTTTGATAAATACACCATAGTAATATAAGATGTCAACACTGGGAGAAATGGGTCGGGGTATAGAAAAACTTTTTGTATTGTCTATGCAACTTTTCTGTATGACATTATTTTGAAATAAAAATTTTATTTAAATATGTTGCAGCAATTGCCAAGATAATTTTTAAATTTACTTGGAAATGTTCTGGACCAAGAATAGCCAAAAAAAAAATTATTGAAGAAAACTGGTGAACTTACCTACAGGATATAAAAATGTTATCAATTCATTGCTATTAAGACATTATGGTATTTGAATAAAATAGTGTAATAGAAAGTCCAGAAAGAAACTCTTATAGATTCTTGATTTATGACAAATGATTAATGAACTACAGCAAAATTTAAAAGATGTTCTTTGTAGTGAAGAATCTTGATCAATTGGATGTCCATGTTCAAAATGAACTTGAACAATATTATACTATACATGAAATATAAAGTCTAGTAGAATGTTGATATATAAGTAAAAGAGGGTGAGAAAGCTCTCAGAAGAACCATAGAATAGAAACAGAAATGTAGAAACGTATCATAATGATGTAAAATAGGCAATAATTTTTTAATCCAAGGCACAAAAAGCATAACAATAAAGAAATGAGTTCTAAATTAGACTATGAATCAGTAAAAAAGTACAAATAACCTCATAAAGTAGATGAAAAATACGAACAAGAACATGATAGAATGCCAAATGACCAACAAAACTTGTGATGAATATTTGCTTCACTGTATAAATCATCAGGTAAATGCAAATCTAAACCATAATGAGATATTACACAACAGAAGAATGAATAAATAAATGGTGAAATATCCATATGATGAAAAATAATACAGCAAGTAAAAGCGAACACATTACTTCTATGCAACATAGCATAAAGGTATCTCATACTCATAACCTGATAATAAGACCACACTTCAAAAATATACAAGAGCAATATAAAGGTTAACAATAAAACTAACGTTACCTCTAAAAAGGGACTTGAGAAAGCGTTGTAGGGTGCTGACAGTGTCCTATTACCTCATTGGGTGATGGTTACACAGGTGTATTCAATTTGTTTTAAATCATCAAGCTGTATATTTAGGACTTTAGTATTTTTCTTATGTATATTATTCAGTTCAAAAGTTATTTTGAAGTAAAAAACAATGAATTGTATAGAAATTTACAATATCGAAAGACCATGTGGGAAAGGAAGCATAATAATTCTGGAGAGAAATTCAACATCTCGTATTAATGAACAAGGAGAATTTGTTTCTAATTCAGTTGAACAAGCATCAAATGGTAATAATGTACTATATATTAAAGCACTACACTCAGTTCTGCGAAGAGCATTAATGAGAGAAACGCAGAGGTTTTACCCGCCTGTCCTCCTCTACTACCCAATCTCATATTAATTCCTAGGTCTTTGGAGAGATTGACTTAAAGTAGTTATTCTTATGAGGGACTATTTATTCCACGTTTCTACTCTAACCAACAAAATAAAAGTGCATGATTCTCATAGCCACTTCTCTTCAAAACCTCTACAGAAGAAACTTCACTGATTGACGACTTAAGGAGGAACAACTCTCATTTTATGTCTGTATTTCTCCTGTATCTATGTCTCAAGGTTTTGAACTTAGAAATAGGAAATAAGGTTATTTAACAGACGCTGCCAACCTTATCATGCATCGTTACAGGTAATTTACAGGTAGGAAGAGTGAAGTTCAGAGAATTTCAAAACGAACATTGCCAAGATAGGACTCCAAAATTCTTTCTAATGTATCACACAGCTTCCAAAACAAAATCTATGAGAATAAATTGTGGATGGATATAGTTTCTGACTGGCAAGATCTGAGAAGACTTCTTGGAAGAGCTGGGATTTGTCACCTGGGTGTTAAAAAATAAACATGTCTTTAAGAATGATGATAAGCAGCTACCTTTCTCCTAGCTGGAAAACTAGCCTCCCTTTCCTTTAAAACCACACAGCTTTCTAAATTTATCTGTGGGTAAAGACATCTGTTTATGCTGAAAGATGCAAGATGAAAGATTCATTTACCAGTTCTGGCTAATCAGGGTAGAACTAAAGGGTAGGCATCCTGGTGGTTTGGCAATCGGTGCCACTCAGGCTCCAGGTGGCTGTCCCTCTCGACCTCAGCAATCCAGGAATAGAAAATAACTAAAAGGTGATTGCTCACTGAACAAAGCTCTGTCTACCACAGATAGGAAATATTATCCAGCTGCCGTTAAATAGATCATATAATTCCACACCTTAGTTACATGTCTAACTCCCATGAATTTAAGTATGCAAAGCCAAAGACAGAATTTAATTTAGAAATAAGCCCCTATTCATTCATCTACGCAACAAATATTTCTGAAGCATTTTCTGCATTTCAGGCATTGTGTTACAAACCATAAGAATCGGCATAAGTAGGATTTTTGGCCCTACTCTCCAAGAACATTAATCTTCTCTATTTCCCTGTATCTAATGTATATACCAATTACTCCTGAACCTTGCCTCAGCTTCAGACAGGAAGCCAAGATTCATAAACACAAATACCTATTAAATATATCCTCCTAAATGCACAGCATGCATCTAAAACTCACTGTGTCCAAAAATAAAATATTCACTTTCCTTCCTCAAATTATACAAGTGTTCAACCAAACATTCTGTCTAGAAACCAGTCATCCCTCTGTCTATTCCCTACTATCTACAACTATCTAACCACTAAGTCCTTCTTTTCCTTTCTAAACAGTTCTAAAACTGCTTCTACTTCTCTGCTTTTAAGATTTGTGTTGATTCAGGAATCTTTTTTTGTCAACGGTATGTAATAAAGGAATGACTCCTCCAAACTGTTCTCGTGTAATCCATTTGCCACACTGAATCCAGTCTAAAATGAAATTCAGCCAGGTTCTACCATCTTAAGACCAACCAAAGGTTTTGAAACATGACATAATAAAACTGTGATATTTAAAGCTCCTTGTGATCTGACTACTATGTATTTTTTAGCCTCCTTTGCCAACCCCATGCTTTAAACTTAATGCTCTAGTAAAGTTCTTACAATTTTCCATGCCATTATTTGTCTTCATGGCATTGTTCAAACTCTTCTTGCTTTGTCTTTCTCCATTTTTCTTTTCTATGCTAGTTTTCATTCACTTGAGTAGCTCATTATTCTAAATGTCTCTTTTCTCTATAATTCCAGAACATTCCTACATCTTGATTCAGTCATACTATATTAACATCTGCTTATGTGAAACTTCTAGAATTATCGAAACTATGTCTTAATCTTTTTACTCCCAGCATCATGACATGCATAGCATACAGTGAGAGTGCAATATGTTACAGGTACTAAGGTCGCTTTTAATGAAGACCACTGACATTTTAAAAAATTGTGATATATCCATAAAATAGAATATTGCACAGTAATATAAAGGATTGAATATGGATAAAAGCTTTATAACAAAAGAAGCTGAACATAAAAGCTAAAACCCTACATATGGTATGATTCTATTCATATGATGTTCTATAAAAGGCAAAACTACAGGAACAGATTGATTCTCTTAACCTCTGCATCATACAGTGTCTATGCAATGCATAATTAATCTATGCTTTGTTTCACAATAAAAATACTGGGGCCTTTGAGTAAAGAGAGATGATTAACAATAAAAGGGTCTGAGAGGACTTTTGGGGATAATTGAAATGTTTGGGGATAATTGAAATGTCCATGAATGTAAAAAAGTGTTACATGTGTTTACTTTTACCAAAATGCACACTTGAAAAGAAAAAATTTTATTGTGAGTAAATTATACCTTCTAGATGCTACAAAGATATCTAAACAACATATTGTGGGAAACACAAGAAAGGATAAAGAAAAAACTCTGATTTGAGGAATCAAGAGGCCTGACTTAGAAAAATTAAAAGTATTTTGATAACTGGATAATGGGAAGTAGGACTCTCCAGGTCGATACTCCAAATAATATCATTTGGTTGGGGAACAGTTACATTGCACAATAGAAACTGTGGTTAAGAAACATTTTGTATGTAGACTCAGCAGCTTTCTGTTATGAATTGTTACAGATAAAAAAATATCAAGTTTTTCAGAAACTGAACACAGCGATCCAATATTCTTCATTTGTTTTTCATAAGATCAGTTAAGAACATATCCCGCCCTGCACCTCCCCATACATAGACTAACTACATTTAACTGATATTTCCAGATTCTTCCTTTGCTTTTACTCTTGAGGCAAGTATTGGTTTATTTCCAAAGTAATGTTATTAGATTGTTTTTTAAACTTTTCAGTAAACAGAGGACTGGTCAGGCAAATCATAGTTTCACCACAGATCTTATTAGCTGATTTAAAAAATGCCTATAAAATCAAAGAAATAAACGAAGTAGAAACTTTTTGTCATTTTACAGAAAAATGGCTGTATACAATACACCAAAATATACCACAGATATCCCCAAACCATGACTCTTCCATTAGTAGGTAGAATGCTTCATAAGAACTACATCTGTGTGGAGTTAAAATTCTGGTGTTTAAAATGTAAACAAAATTTACTGTGGAAGTAATATTGCCTGTGCATACCAAAAGTCATATTTTTGTGGACATTTTCTCAAGTGAACCCAATGGTGAGAAATGTATGATTGATCTTACGATCTTCCAACAACCAAATGCAAGCAGAGAACTATAATAGATACTGGTTTGTCAAATGTACACTTTTTTCTAACAGGCCATGCATTCTTAGCCAATTAGAGTACATCTAAATTCTTAGCCTAGAATCTGTGGAGCAGGGTCAGTCGGTGCTCCAGTATTTCAACTTCATTGTACGCGAGTGAATTATTCCTAGTTGTTTACGAAAAGGGCGAATCCCCCATTTTTGCCCCTCTTGGATCAGGCTTCATTGAGACCTGCTTGCATCAAGCATCTCTCAATTGCAAATCCACATAGGCCACCACTCTGGAAGCTGAACTCATTAAGGGGTCTCCATGTGGTGACCCCAACACAAGGCCTCTACTTTAAATGAGACCATTTCAAACAAATCCAGACTTGAGGGGAATGTGTTCCATGATTTCGCTGTAAAAAAAATAATGAGTTCTTTCATCGTATTCATAGATTGTTCTTTAAATTAGCCCCTCTACTCCAGCTACCTGATAGCATTTTTTTCTCTTAACTCTGTCATTGTTTACAAGCAACTTCAATCCTTCTGTTATATTACCTTATGCTTTTCTCCATTATGCAATGGTATCTATTGCTTTAATATCTAATAATCCAAATATTTTAAAGAAAATTAATAGGATATTGTTTTTTAAAGAATATGAAATGTTCTTACTAAAGAGTAAGTTTTATTCTTTATGTTTTATTGATATTGAATAAAAATTTTAAAAATGTGAAGTTTGAATGTAGGTAAATGTAGGTTGAAATGTTTAATATAAGTTAGTATATAAATAACAAGCTCTTAAATTTCAAAGAAATAAAGAAAAATGAACTAAGGAAATCTATACAATATGGCAAAGACAGAAAAAGAGCAAAGGAGAGGACAACAGGCAGACATAAAAATGACAGCAAATATGTATCAGTTATCATGATAAAGTAAATGAGTAAAAAGCATTCATAAAAAAGTCTTTCTGATTAAGCCATAAGCAAAACCACAATTGTATGTATGTTCATTATAAGACACACCTAAATTTAAATAGCATATAAATATCTTTAAAATAAAAAGTATCCATATTTGTATCAGAGTAGAATTCAAATAAAAATATGAAATAAAGGTGAATGTCTACAGCGAAGATATTGTAGAAATAAATATTGATGTGACAAATATCAAATATATATGTACATATATATTTCAAAAGCTATTATAAACACAACAGATAAATTATAAGAATGTAATTTAAGTGGTACTATCTTTGACAAATTAGAATATTTTATACACTGCTGGCGAGAGTGTAAGATGGTTCAACCATTATGGAAAAAAAAAAGGAGATTCCTCAAAGAATTGGGAATGGATATCCCATATGATCCAGTTGTTCCTCTGCTGGGTATTGACCCTAAAAATACAACACATATTTGCACTCATTATTTATTATAGCCAAGAGTTGGAAATAACATAAATTCCAAGTGAGTGGACATAAAACATGTGGTGTATATATACACACGATGGAATACTACACAGCTATCAAGAGTTGAAATTCTTCCACTTACAGCAGCCTCGATGAACCTGGAGGAAATTATCATAGCAAGATAAGCCAGAAGGAAAAAGACAGACATCATATAATATCATTCATTTGTGGCATATAGAGATATCAAGCAAATGAATGAAATAAGTTAAACAAAAAAATAGAAAAAAATGAACTAAATGAAATAAAACATTTTCAGTAAAAAAAAAATCAGTGTGCGCAGGAAGAGATGGGGGAGGGTGGGGAGCAAACAGGGTAAAAGTAATTGAATGTATAGTGAAGAGAAAAATGAAATAGTGGTGAATTTACTGTATTACATACAGATATAGATTTACTACAATATATACCTTAAGCCTGTTTAATGTTATAATGCAATATTCCTTCAATAAAATCTATTTAAAAATAAATACACAATAAATAATAATACAAAAGTTTAGAACAACAGAAAAAGCCTATACCTGCAAAACTCTGCAAAATTAGAGTGTACTTTCTTTCCAACTGTCCTTTGAATATTTAGCAAAGCATAAAGTAAAATACTATAAAAGTTCAAAAAGTAAAGTAATATGGGCTTTTTGTATGCTTTTTTTAATTGTTTAAAATTTTTTATTACAACTAATACCAAATATTTAGCAATTTGAAAAAAACTCATGTAATGAGCTGAAATAATTAAAGTTATTGGTATCAGCTATTTGAAGAATAAGAACAATGGAAGACAATAAAAAAGCTGTAGTAGAAGCCATACTCAGAGGAAAATGTGTGGCCTTTAGTGCTTCACTGATTATAAGAAATAAAAGTAAACAAAGTATTCCAAAGATTCAAGAAGCTAAGAAATCAAATTAGTTGTCTAATCTATCACCTCTCACATTTGACAAATATTGAAAGAATTTTGAATGCTATTTATTGGCATGTATTTGAGGGAACAAACTATTGATAATCACATAAACCAGTATATATCCCTACTGAATTGTCAATAAACATCAAAATTCTTAACAATTCCACTGCTACAAATGTATTCTAATGATGGATTTGTTCAAAGCTCTAGCTTGGGATTTAAACCATAAAACCTATCACTATACACAGCTAAACGCTTAACAGGGAAAAAAAAAAAAAAAAAAAAAGAGAGAGAGAGAGAGCAAAACTAATGTCAAAAACAAAAGAACACAGCTATACTGATAAATGATTCAGAGAACTATTATTATAGTTATTTTACCATGGTTTCACTGCGTTTCTTCTAGAACCAGAAGTATGAAAGGGAAATTTTTGGCTTTTTGTCTCTATAAGATTTTTAAGATTGGTTCCTGCCTGCTATTCTGTGTACATCCCACCTCAGTCTCTCTAGTGGTGACAGAAGCAAGACAGAAGGCGGATCCTTAAGACAACTTCCCATCTTAGAGCCGAAGCTCCTTCTAGCAAAACGGTCTCCAAAATTACATCGACTGATACTAATTTGTGTTGCACTGAGAGTAATTGCTCACATAGCAGGAGGCACAGGAGAGCAACATCTATCATGTAACATTTTTCTTTATGATCCTAGAGGATAACTACAGCATTAGCCATTGATAACATTGCAAAATGAAATGCTACAAGACCCCAATTTCCATTTTATCTACTCATTTTCATTTGAAACCTAACATCCCCTGCACATTATTTCCTACTCTTCTATCAATGTTGTTTTCTGGAAGTTTCTTCCTACTACAGCAAGACTAGGTTATGCTTTAGATTAGTGGTCAAAGTGACTGCAGACATTTTGAGGGTGGAGGGGAAATGTGTCTAGGGCGCCTGAAAGCCCAAAACACAGAATATGATCTAAGATAGTTCAGTCTGGATAAAGGACATTCCAGTTATATGAGGTAGCAGGTCAAATTTGAAAACTTCAAGTATTTTAACTTTACGACAGAAACTAAATCAATAGTTGAATGAATGGAAGGTAAGAAGGGAGGGAGGGAGGTAGATCATATACATACACATACATAAACACATGCATACATACATAAACACATGCATGCATACATAAACACATGCATGCACACATAAACACATGCATACACACATAAACACATGCATGCATACATAAACACATGCATACATACATAAACACATGCATGCATACATAAACACATGCATGCATAAACACATGCATGCATACATAAACACATGCATGCATACATAAACACATGCATGCATACATAGACACACGCATGCATACATAAACACATGCATGCATATATGCATACACACATACATACAACAGGTAATCTTGCACAAGACAACAAATTTTATCTCACTTCTTATGTTCTCTTCTCAAATAATCTTGCAAGTTCTACTGTCTTTCTAAAGTAGAAGTGTGATTAAACGAACATGATAATTTCAGATGAGCTTTCAAAATGGCCTAAGAGATATTTGGGTTTATTTATTGCTTCTGCCTAAGGATATAGGCAGATGCCTGAAGGACTCCATTGTATGAAAACATACTCATTTATATCTTGCAAAATTCTCTTTTGCTTTGACATCACCTAATTCTGCACCTTTTGGCCCCTTCAGTACACTTCTCAGCTCTCACAAACCATCTTTCTTTTGTCTACTGTGTCATTCAGGGTAACTGAGGCAATTAACTGCACTATTGTAAAGGAAACGCTAAGAAAAATGTATTAACCATGCATACAACACACATTTATTTTGAAGAGGATGAGGTTTTCTACTCAATTATGCAGCCCATAATTCAACCGCTGTTGCTCACTTTTATTATTGAGCCTTCCCTCCCCAGAACAGGGGAAGAAAAAAAAATAACACCAGTTGATTCCACATTGTTCCCTGGCTTACTAGCATCTTTCTGAGGAAAACCCACTGTAAATTTGGATAATTTGGCAAGCCGTTAAGAGAGACTCTAGCAGGGCTGCTTACATGGAGATAGGTGTCTATTCACATGTTGTAAACATTAAAAAAAAAACAAGTGTCATTGCCCTGGAGTTTTCCTTTTATCTCTTAATGACCTATTCTTATCAAAAATTATAGATCCATGAATTAATGAATTGCCATCATAAATCTTTTCTGAAGAAAACAGAACAGACAAATAAAGAGAAGAAGGGAGGGCTGAGAGGGAAAGAAGGGAAAAACACCAGGTTTGATGCCCTCTCGTGTGGCCTTTAGAAAGCAAGGAGTAACTCCAGTTAGAGGAGCTGTGCCTTCCTGCTTGAGCACTTGCTGGAGTGGGGAAAAATCAAAGTGGGGCAGGGTTTCAAGGGCCCCCGAGTCTTGGTGGTGCCTCCCAGGCCATCACCAGCACAAATTATCCGCAGTCCCACTGCTTGGTCAGCTGCTATCACAAGGTTTTCTCCTTCTCTTCAAAGATCTTTAACCATCTCTTCTAAGAAAATGAAACAATGTGTGAGTGCAGTTTACAAGAAAGACAGAATATATATTACTTATTCTCCAAGAGCTTAGAGTCTGATTTTCCACAATAGAAATGACATAGACGCCTGTCTAATATACCAAATGTTTTCCAGCAAAGCTCAGATTGGAAATCAATTTGTTTACTGTTTCTTTTACTCTCACCTTCCAAGAAACCAAATACCTGCCAGATGCAAAGGTAATGGTAAAATGAGCCCTAAATTCAAACCAACTTTTGGGAACTTGGCTTGTCGAACTTTTATAAAAAGTAATGGAAGCAGAACCTCAAATGACACACGAGACTTTTAAGTTCTCCTCCCCAGTCTTTAAATCTTCTGTAACTAGTGCTTAGGTAAGTATTTGAACAGCAGAACTTTCAAAACAATGGGTCATTTAATTTCCAGTGTGTATGTTCTGCTATATGAAACCCTACATTTAACAAGTTACCATGTATTATAATATATAACTCAGCTTCTTTTATGTTTAAAACATTCCCCACATTCCAGAGTGCTAATTTGAGGCCAAATGCTTGGAATATCTCCTTTAACTCCTTTATTGACATAAGCCCATTTGATATTTCTGTTGTCCCTAACTTCTGTGTTTTGGTTGGTACATCAGAAGGTCTAGGATATAAACAAGGTCTTTAAAAGAAATGGAATGAGGAAAGATAACAAAGAGTAGTGAAGTTTTGTAATCCTTTTCCCAGTTATATATGAGCCAGTGAATTGCTGCCTTGTAAGGCTGAGATGGAGAAGAAGAGGGTATTAAGGGGACAGTCCCAGTTATGGGGAATTCCTGCAGAATTAGCAGAAAGGATCCTGATAGCTGAAAATTATGCCAACAACCAAGAAGATGAAGGCCACGCTATTTCCAGGGAGAATCATCACTGTTGAGGAAAAGCCTTCATAAGCAATTAATCTGGCTAGATACCCTGAATTTATTTCCTTAATGATGTTACCTTTCATTCTTCAACCTGCATTTTAAAATTGTAATATAAAAGGTCATTGGAAGAAAATATGTACTATGTTTTCTATTTCATGAAGCACAAGAGGAGAAAAAATCTCAGTACTCAGGGAAATTTGCTTTTAAAAGTCAACGCATTCTTCTATGAGATTATTCCCTAAGTTAATTTAAGAAACTTGTTATTTGAAAACTTGTTATATTTTTGGAGATGTAGTATTGCCTTTTTTTTTTAGTCCTCTATTGAGAGAAATTTAAGTCTACCATCATAATTGCCCCTTTTCTTCTCTCCTCCCAAAGTAGTTGTTTCTTCAAGCTATACAGGAAATCACAAAACATTCAAAACAGTTTCGATATTTTCTTGTGATCCCTCCATAAACTCTATGGTGCTTGCTTGTACATTGTCAACCTAGGATAAATAATACTTAAATGAGTACTCACTTTCCCCATGAGGAGGATTATTTCCCTATCAAAATCTGTCCATTTGACTTCATTAGGCTCGAAGATGCTATCAGCAATGTTAAGTGTGCAGCTGTAAAATTGGAATTGTATTATAGCTCCTGCTCATTAGTATCCCCTTTTTGCTTTCTGAGAAGCTTTAGAAAGATTTCACACATTTGTGTTTTAAAGAAATACTTCACTAGAGTTTCTGGAATAGTACTGACTACAAGAGTGCTGTGGGGAACACCCCCGCAACCCCTGCCACTCCGGCCCCATGTCGACTCTAACTTGTTTCAAAAGTCGTTCATTAAACCACACTTTCTCTTCACATTAAAATCTCCTCCTGTCAGCCATTCTCATATATTTTACCTAATAGACTGCTTTAACCACCCAAGGACTTGATGTCCCTTGAGACAGGTTTCTTGGTATAAATCACATTGCTGAAAAAACATATCATGAATTAATGGAGTTGAGGTGAGTCTGCTAAGGCAAAGACAGATTAGTATACCCAAAGGAAAATGAATGTTTATTCATAAACCCAAATGGAGCTAATTGAAACAATTTAGTGTGGTTTAAAAACAATAGCACCCATCAAATGTACTGCTATTGCCTTTCACAGTGGATCCATTAGCCAGCACTGTATTTTGATGACTCTTCTTTAGGGACCAGCTTTAGTCAATTAAAAATGATTTATGATTCTGGATCTAAATTGTAGTCATTTGGGGGAAAGTTCATCCCTCTACATAGCAACATCCATCTAACTTCGAATTGAAAAATTTTCAAAAATTCCATAATCAGATTAGTTGACATCAAGAAGTGAAAGATTTAAGAGTGTGATATAATCAACATAAATGTTCTATTGATTTTTGAAACCAGGAGCACATTCCTTGCAGTCAGGTCTGTGGAACCACAGCCATGCATCTCACTCCACACGTCCAGGTTCCCCTCTGCACACCCAGTACCGCTCGATCAATCACCTGCGTGTTTGATATCAAGGAGTAGTGACAGATCATCCTGAGATTTAGATGAATCGTCTGATTTTCAGTTAATGCTTGAGTGCTTATGGATTACAGCATGTTCTATATACCCTGCATGCTAAATCTGCCTTCTCAAATGAAATATGAAGGGAAAACATTAATTTTTTTAAACTAAAAATATTTGAGCCTAAAAAAGTTTGCTCTAAAAGAAAAAGAACTCAGTGAACTGAATGAACTGAAGATAACTCAGTAAACTAGATCTTTGACTCTCTTTGACACCTTGCTTTTATTAATGAAAAATATTCTCACCTAAAATATTTACATTCTCCCTTTTTATAATTCTCCACTACCAGCCATTTATCCTTTGTTCAATTTTGCCTTTGTACCCACCTCTTGCTCTACTGCTACCACACAGAGCAAGCCTTCATCAAATCAAGCTTGGGCTCCGACAGTGGCCTTGCAACTGCTGGTCATATGCTTCCTACCACCTGGTACATCAGTACTCTCAGACCCTTCTAGAATAGCGCCATTCAGTGACGCATTGCTCAATTCCAAAACTCCAGTGTTCCCCGTGTACACAGCAGTAATTGCCAGCCTGGACCCTAGGAATGTCACAACTGAGTCTGCAGGGACAGGGCAATGAGAACAGCTGAGTGGGTGGAGCCCATGTCCTTGCCTGGCTCAACCAGAACACATTTGCTTTGATTTGTATATATAATAGTTTCTCTTTTTAGCATATTTACACTTTCACTTTAATCTGTTTAATACATTGGCCAAGTGTCATTTGAAAAAGCATTCCACAACTATAAAATGTGTGAATTCATTGACTGACATACAGAATAAAGACCAAAAAATAAGTATAATGTTCAAGACCCTTCATAGACTGATCTCCTACCAACAGAGGCAGCAGCATGATAGAAATTGAGTTCTGCCTTAGACTGCATTGCTTATGTTCAAATCTAGGGCCCACTTCTCGTTGCTACTCTGACCTTTACTTAAACTGCTATATATCCTCTCTGAGCCTTTAAAATGCTGATAAGTACTTAGCTAATAAGTTTGTTGTAAGGCTTGAATAAAATATATAAGCAAATTGGTTAGGACAGAGACAGGCCCAAAGTAGACCAATGATGGCCATGATGTTTTCCTGTCCAGTCTTTGATCATAATTTCTCTCTCACATGGACTCTGTTAAACACAAACAGTCCTATTACCATGCCACAAATAGTCCCTAGGCTTTATTTATACTCACCTCTTCTAAATCCGTATTTCCAAACTGGAAAAGCCACCATTTCTGGAAGCTACTGCTTATGAGCAAAAGAGGCAAGGAAGAGAGGATACTGAGGAATTATCCATTAAAGCACCTTATAAGAAACCTAATCTTTGACATCCTACTCTCCATCAGTCACTGATCACTGAAGTGTAGTACTAAGAAATTAGTATTTTTCTGCAATGGTGGGGTGGGAAGAAAACCAAACAGGATTACTGATAAAATCTCATTGCTTAAGAAACCCCAAATGTGCATTAACAGACACCCACCTAAAACCAAGGGCTTACAAAGTCTTTCTGATGTGGAAAATAATTTAGATTTTAAAATAAATGTGTTTTTTTGGCCTGTCTAAATACTAAATATTCCTGGCCCCTTGCAAAGAACAGGAGTTGAGTTTCATCTTCTGAGCCAACTCTTTCCCTTACGTCATTTACGTTGTGTTGGTTTCCTTCCCAAGGTATTGTGTTTTAATATTTTTAAATGCTTCCCAGAGCCCTTATAGAGGAAAAGTACCTTATGAGCATAAAATAATATATTCCAACAAGACATTCTGCTTGTCATACTCATGCAGCTATTTTGTTTTCTGTCCTAAGTTACAGCATTCTGAATTTTTTGTTGGTGTTTTCCTTATTTCAAGTTTATTAAAACATTAGCAGGATATATTATCCAGGTCAGCATTCTGAATTTTAATCACTAGAAGAAGCAGAAGACATTTGGGAACTTCCTTATCACTGAGATTGTATTAGGTACATTTGAGGGTGGGGAGATTTTAATCTTATCAAGTCACAAGTACCAGATTTAATGCATTTCTGTTTCAATATGTTGATCAGTTTTATGAAACTCTCGATCTTACTTGCCATGCCAGCTTCCTTATTAGATTTTCAATTTTTGTACCATTTGTGGATAATCAGATAATTGCAACCCTAGATTTAATATTTTTCCAGTTTCCATTCTTTAGTAACCATAGACATGCCCTATGATGTGTCTGCCAATTTCAAAATGCAGTGCTCAGAGGGAAAGGAGGGGGCTTTTGCGTTGGCTCCTAGAGCTGTAACAAGAGCACCATGGATTTCCTACAAATACACATCTGGCTTTTTGCCTTTGTTGTCCAGGATAAATCAGTTCCACGAGAATATCTATTCTCTTGAAATTTTTGACTACATGCAGAGCACCAACAGGGTTGAAGTCTACATGGTCTGATCTGGTCCGGACCTCTGGCAGAGGATCAGACTAGGACATACTGCTGACAAATGTCTTCAGATCTCCCTTAATGACCTTATATAACTGTAAGGGGAAAAAAGGTTATGACACTTGTTGATCAACTGCTACTATGTGCTACATTCTGGAAATTTAGAAGTACAAGTGATTTTTTTCCTCAAAGGAATTCATTATCTACTGAGGGAGACCAACTCATAAACGAGGAGATAAACTTGCCATCCTTGGTTTGTTCTGAGGCAGAACAGACTAAATAACTTCTAAATGGTCAGATATCTTATCAGAAGGAGTTTAGGCACCTCCAAGACTCATGAGAAGGGCCTCCAGACATACCGTATTTGGTACCATGGATTCAGAAAAAGAAGTCACAATTTATAACATCAAATTGTATAAGCCATTCCGAGAGACAATTACAAGTTCATTTATGAAAGTATAGCATTTGAGGTGCTCCACCCTAACAAAACCAAGTGTTCCAGTCATTAAAAAATGATCCTTGTCATCAAGGGGTTATATTCCAAAGGCAAGTACTCTGAGTTCCATTCTGTGGAATGCAACATGCATTCTACTAATGCGGAAGACGTGTCACAGCTGGTGATAGCAGGCCACAGCTGAGAAAGTCTTGGAACACATCTTTAACTTTCCTGAGAGACATCCCATATGCTGCAAAAATGCAAAAATTAAAATTAAAGTAAAATTCTGCCCTTCTTTTTCATGAACTTTCCATTTAGCTATGATCTCTTCACATGTGGAGTTAGAGATAAACATATCAAGAATATTTTAACTTTAACTGAGAAAATTATCTAGTCTATTTAAATTCTTTACCTCAGGATGATTATATATATATACATATATATATATACATATGTATATATATATGCATGTATAAAATTCACCGATAGATGCTCCCCAGGGAGGGGGAACTCCTTAGGGAGGGCTCCATACCAACTCACAGCTCTTTTTTGCTCACTTTGTACTGAAACTCTGTAGATTTACTTGAAGATGTGTAAAATTTCATGTAGTTTGACAGTCCCCTGAGGGCTCTTGCATGTGTTGTTTATTCCACTCTGTATGTGATAGAACATTCACTCACCATTTTCTTCCTGGATAACTTTAGAGGCTTGGAGAGATTATAAATATTTAGTTCTTAAAGTCAAAGCTATCACTTTTGTTCAAAATACCTTTGTTTGGAAAAGTCTTAAACATCTGTTTAGAAAATTGTATAGCCAGTTTCTAATCTAACACAAACAAAGAAAAAAAAAACCACTATGATATCACCTATAAGGGAATAAAATGTGGAAAATAAAGGAGTGGGACATGGTCTGGGATCCAGATGTCCCAATTAGAAAGTTTGGGGCTACAGCAAAAGAAAACTCAGCTCAAAATGCCTTAATCAGTTGAGCACACTTTTTTTTTTCCAAAAAAGTAGAGAAGGTGCCAGCATTAATTAATGCAGCAGTTTAACAAAATCCTCAAGGACATTTGAAAGTTCTATCTGCCATCCTCAAAGGGATGTTTTTTATCCCAATCTGAAGTCTTCATGGCTACAAACTGGCTACAACTTCTCCCACCTATCAACCTTCAGAAGGAAGAAGAGAGTGGATCACATTCATATCCCTTTTTCAGAGTAACATTCACTTTTCCAGACACCATCATGTAGAATTTCCCTTGTGTCTTATTGACAAGAATTCTATCACAAGACCTTTCCTAAACCAATTAATAGCAAAATAATAAAATTACCAGTCTTGCCTTAGACTAATCACTATTTAACCTCCTGGGGCCAGGGCAGTGTTTGAAGTGCCTGACTGCTCAGTACCCGAATAAAACTAGGGACAAATGGAAATGACTGTTAGATTACACAATTAAGTGTCTATCACACCAGAGAATACATGTGCTTTGACTTTCCTTTTAAGTGAGTCTCTAATGATGGCTTTCGTGGTCAGGAAAGAAGGTTTTGTGGGGCGATAGTTAAAGCCATGACTCTATAGTCATGAAGCCAGGTTCAAATCCCAACTCTGCCCTTACTAGCTGCTTGATTTTAGACAGATTCCTAAATTTTTCTGTGCGTAAATTTTCTCACATGCACAATGCCAGAAAAAAAGTCAAACTTATCCAAGGAGTTTGTTTTGTATATTAAATGAAATAATGTTAAATTAATTAAATAAAACAGCAGGAAAACACCTGGTATCAATAAACCTTAGCAATTATTATTAATATAATCTCACTCCAGACACTAGGCCTCAATACCTGAAAAGATTAAAGAATCATTTTCACACTGCATTTTAAAAAAATTCTCAAAAATGCAGGTCACCAAAAATCTGTGGAGGTGGGGAAACGAAGATAGCATAGCTTAATTGTATCAATAAAAGCATAGCAGTGTCAAAGCAAACATCTGATTTTTAAATTCATTCTTAACCCTGAAGCGTATAACCATTTCAGTTATTTCAGGAGACAAAAATAAAAGCACACAGGCACACCTCAGAGATACTGTGAGTCTAGACAAGATCACTACAATAAAGGGAATATCACAATGAAGTGAGCGACACAAATTTGGTTTCCCAATGTGTACAAAAGTTATGTTTATATTTATTTAATTAAAGTACAATAATACTTTGTCTAAAAAAATTAAATAATTTAAAAATACTTTTGTTAAAAAAAAGTTAACCATAACCTGAGCCTTCAATAAGCCATGATCTTTGTGCCAATGGTAAGTCTTGCCTCAATGTAGATGGCTGCTGACTGGTCAGGGTGATAGTTGCTGAAGGTTGGGCTGGCTGTGGCAATGTTTAAAAATAAGAGAACACTAAAATTTTCTGCATCAACTGAGTCATTCTTTCAAGAAATACTGTAGTATTAACGCTGTTTGATCATTTTTACCTGCAGTAAAACACTCAAAATTGAAGTCAGTATTCTCAAACCCTGCCACTATTTTATCAACCATGTTTATTATGTTCTATATCACTTTGTTGTAATGTTGTAATGTCTGCACATCTTCACCAGCAGTAGTCTTCGTCTCAGAAAAACCAACCCTTTAGTTTAGTATAAAAGTCAACTCATCAGCTCAAGTTTTATCATGAGATTACAGTAATTAATCAGATCTTCAGACTTCCACTTCCAATTATCGATGTCTTGCTATTTCCACCACATACACAGTAACATCCTCCACTTAAACCTGAGGGTTGGAATCAGGTTCTTCTGTTAGTGTTGATATTTTGACCACCTCCCACGAATCATGAATGTTCTTAATGGCATCCAGAATGGTAAATTCTTCTCAGAAGGTTTTCCATTTACTTTGCCAAATCCACCAGAGGAATCACTATCTATAGCAGCTATAACATTATTAACAGCATTTCTTACATAATAAGACATGAAAATTGAAATTATTCCTTGATGCACGGGCTACTAATCTCCCTGTATATTTACATCTGAGTTCTTTGGTCACCAGGTGCTTTGTCCAGAGAAGTAATATTTTGAAGTGAATCTTCTTTTATGAGCGTGTTTCTCAACACTGGGCTTAAAATATTCAATAAACCATGTTGTAAACAGATGTGCTTTTATCTACTCTTTGCTGTTCCATTTACACACATCAAGCATCATTCTTAAGGAGCCTAGAATTTTCAGAAAGGTAAATGAGCATTGGTTTCAACATAAAGTCACCAGCTACAAGTCCCTGAAAAGAGAGTCATCCTGTCTCTTGGTGCCTTGAAGCCAGGCAATGACTTCTCCAGAGCCTCTGCAAGACCTACATTGCATCTTCCAGTATAAGGTTTTTTTGTCTGCATTTAAAATCTATTCTTTACTGTAGTCACCTCCATCAAAGATCTTAGCTAGATCTTCTCGAGAACTTGCTACATCAGCTGAACTTGCTGCTTCACCTTGTACTTTTATGTTATAGAGATAGGTTATTTCCTTAAACTTCATGAACCAACCTCCACTAGCTTCCAATTTTCCTTCAGCAGCTTCCTTGCCTCTTTCAGCCTTCATAGAATTAAAGATGGTTCATCTTTGCTCTAGATTAGGTTTGGGCTTAAAGAAATGTTGTAGCTGGTTTATCTTCTATCCAGACCACTACAACTTTCTCCATATCAGCAATAAGCCTGTTTTACTTTCTTATCATTCATGTGTTCACTGGATTAGCACTTTTCATTTTCTTCAAGATCTTTTCTTTTGCTTTTATAATTTGCCCAACTATTAAAAGAGGTCTAACTTTAACCTCTCTTGACTTTTGACATGTCTTCCTCACGAAACTTAATTATGTATAGGTTTTGATTTAAAGCAAGGGGAGGTATGAGTCTCCCTTTCTTTTAACACTTAGAGACTATTGTAGGGCTATTAATTGACCTCATTTCAGTACTACTATGTCTCAGGGAATAAGGGGACCCAGGAAGTTGCTGAATCAGTTGAAACACAACCAATATTATCAACTAACTGTGCTATCTTCTATGAGCATGACCCCTGCTATCCCAAAGCTATCCCAATAGTTACATCAAAGATCACTGACAACATTTTTAATGATAGCAAAATAGTTTGAAATAGTGTGAGAAGCACTGAAATGTGACGCACAGAGACGCAAAGTGAGCTCATTCTGTTTGGAAAATGGTACCAGTAGACAAACCTTCCATTGAAATTGCTGTAATATCTTTGAAGTACAATAAAGAAAAACACAATAAAAAGTAAGGTGTAATACATTTAGCAATTACAAAATAGCACGTATAAATTCAGAATAAGTTAGCTATCTCTTCAAAAAATATAGTAGGAAAAGAGCTTATGATTATATACATACTAGGTTCACACACTCTCTTTCACCATAGTCTTCCTCTGGCTGTGATTCCTCTTATTCATTTGTAAGCTATACTTCTAAAAATGCTTACAGTCTAAACCCATGTGTCTCCTTCCTCCTTTATTTCTCACAAGAAACTTAAGCACGAGCAGGAATTTATAAATTCAGGTCTACAATCAGTTACAACTAAATAAGATATCCAGATACTCGATTAGACATTGTTTTCAAATTCCAACTTTGTTTAGCAAATGAAGAGTATCTTGAGACATAGTTAGGGGGTTTAGGACCATAATTTCCATCTTTACTATACACTAAATGCAATCATTAATTATAAAGAATGGCCATTTGATCAATGTTTTTGTTCTGATCTTAAATATATTTGGCACTCTAGAAAAGAGAACTGAAATGATCAGTAATTCAAAAAGAAAATGAGCAGGTCCATGAGTACGGCTCACTGACTGCTCTTTGCTCTAAGATCAGCACTCTGTCACCTCCCTGATGTATGACCAACAAAACTTCTCATTTTAAATGACACTTGCAAATTTTATTTATACATCTATTTGAAATCTGTTCTGAAAAATTCTCAGTCCAACACTAAGCTATTAGAACTTCATTGAGTGTATTTCTAGTTTGAATAATGCAAATTAAATAGTAAATCTCCCCTCACATTTTTATAAATCCTTGAAGAAATTCTTGAAGCCTGAAAAAATGATATTAGAGTTTTCCATAAGCTCCTTATGAAACTTATTCTATGATTTTCCTCAGTACCAAAAAGGACTCTTAAGCCAGATGGATAGCAAGAAAGCATATAAAATCTAAAAGAAAAGTACAAATCTCTGAATCATATAATGCAACATTCAGATTTCTTTTGAGTTGTGAGTTTGCCATATGGAGATAATAAAGGAGAAATTCCAAATACAATCTCCATGGATTCTTTGTCTCTAGGGGCCTAAGATGTTAGTTCATCCTTATAAAAAGGAAAACTCAAAGTATAACTAATATCACATATAAATTTAGTTGTTTTAATCAAACTCAGAAGATAAAATAATATTTTCTATTACAAGCATTTAAATAAATCTTAAGTGCTCCACGTAGAGGTAATGTTCACTCAACACACAAACAAAATTGGGCAAAAATTCAGGGCAATCTGAAAAAAAGTCAAACAATACCAGTTAGGGCAAGAATTGAAAATGACACCATGTAGGCCTGTTCTTGTTTAGGAATGTCAAAAGTAAAGATCTATAATAATTTTTTGGCTTTTCTTTAGAAGAATTTTTTTCTTACTTCTTTGTTCTGCAAGGAAAAAAACAATAATTAGCAAACCACAGATGAGAATGAGTACTCTCCTTTAACACAACAAAATATGCCACCCAAGACCACAATTGCTGCCATCTTCACTTCTCATGCCCATTTTTCCCTAGCTTTTTTTAAACGCCAAACCTCAAGGAAGATGCAGTGAGTTGTCACTTGAAGTGCCTTAGGAAACCAACTAAATGAAATGAAATAAAAGTTTAAGGGATATTACCAAGTTATCCCATGCAGGGAAACCCCAAATACTTATAGATCACCAATTTTGTGCCAAAATCTTGACTTTACACTAAAGAATGAAAAGTATAGGAGTGAAGTTCTTGCTCCTGTACAAATTTACCAACAAGCAGAAATAGTGACTGCAAAAATAGTGTGCATCAATACCATAACAAAGTTGCACAAAATATCAGAATTTCAGTAGTTTGTTATTTCTTTTTAATCAAAGTAATTTGTTTACATTTGTCTTTAACTCTCCAGTCTTCGAAATATTCACAGTAAAAGAAGATCAATACTGCATGGGAGATAGTAGAAAGATCTGAAGACCTGGAGAATCCCAACAGTAGCAAGGACCCATGGAAAACTGTAGAGGATTCCCTCTTCAATGGTGGACTCCCTATAGAATGGATGGTACAAAAGGAATATTACAATTCTTTCTCTAGAACCTAGCATTTCTCAATTAAAATTAAATTGCCACAGTTAAACCATTCGGAGTGAGAGATGTTTGAGGAGAAAACAACTAGAATGACATAGGTTTGTTTAGGTACACTGCAGCACTTATTATCAGTTTCTTGCCCCATTATGGAGGAGTAGAGGACAAGATTCTGAACATCTGAGGTGGACCAAGGGATCATTTCATCATAGACCAGAGGTACACAGAAGCCAGGGAGTCAACAGAGGTGCGATTGGACTGTAGGATCCAATGGGTTACCTAACAAAGGTGAGAGCAGGAGCCAAGATATGAAGAAGGCAGGGAAGCATAGAAGCAAACAGGAAGGAAGCCTTGGGTAATGACTGATAGACTGTGATTTCTGTGATGTTTGTTTACTGTTTAACCACTTATTGTTAAACAGTGGAAGACCAAGTGGGTGTTGATAATCATTGTAACTCATCTCACATCAGAACTAAATGTGTTCTATAAGAATCAAAAGGCTGCAAAGGCATCATCTGAAAACATTAAGGGAAATCAGTGTGGAGAAAGATGACTAATTACAAAATAAATAAGATTCAATAGTATTCACTAGAATAAGCAATTCTGAAATAGATCTTAAAAGACAAATTCATAATAGTAATAAAAATGACAAAACTAGAAAAAATGTTAAATATCTATTTGAAGAAAATTTACTAAGAAAAAACCCAGAATAAACAGGGAGAGACATTAAACTCCTGGTTAAGAAAATTCAGTATTTTTAAACTATCAATTTCCTCATTAGTAAACTGTAATTTACATAAAAATTTTCTCAATATCCAATTGAATATTTTTCATACCTGATTAAATCTAATATTAATGTAGAAGTCAAAGGTAGAAAAGAGTCAAGAAATAATTTTTAAAAGAGCAGAGCATACAAAATTTAACATACTTTAAATATTTTGTTATTGGTTCAATAATAGAGATATGAATAAACAAAAACAGAATTAAGAAGTTGACCAATTATATACAGAAATTTAATAATTGAACTCAATAAGAAAATGATCAGTACTTAAAAATACAATGTAAAATATTGCTATAAAAGGATACTTTGCAAATATCATAATGATGGAGGCCTTTATAAGCAAATAGATAATCCTAAACCAGACAGGAAAAATGTGAGAGACTTCAGTAATAAATATATTCCTCTGCACAGTTAAAAAACCCATAATCTAGGTTAGAAAGTGAACTACAGGCTATAAAACAATATAAATACAATGCAAGCATCTGGAGGATAATACTCAAAAAGCAGTTTCGGAAAACCAATGTGACAAGGCAGGCAATCGAGCAGAAAGAAATGAACTGTGAAAAAAACAAGTCACAGAAGAAACATAACTAGATAATAAATGTCTGAAAACATGATAAACTTCATTAGTTATAAGGGAAATTAAATGGAAATTACTAAATATTTTGTGCCTACCTCATGAACAAAAATTAAACTGATGGTCAAACAATGGAAGAATTTTAAATTGGGTGTCTCTTTATGATCTTGGTCCTTATCAAAAGTTTAAAATTCCACTTCTCTAAAACTATCCTGAAAAATACTGACTACAAGGAAAACTGTTGTATATTTGAAATAATAAATGTCATGAGATACTTATCTGCCCAATGGTGAAGAATTTACAGTATCTTCATATTACAGAAAGTCATAAAATCTTTTTAAGAGGTGAGTTTATATGTTCTAATAAATGAAGGTGACCATGATAAATTGTTACATAAAGAAAGTTACAGGCACATCTTGGTGGTTTAATGGCTAAGTCCTCAGCCCCCAACTGACACAGTCCATGTACATCCCAAGAACCTGGGTTCAAGACCTGGAGGCAGGGGGAACAACAAAGATGATGAACAACTAAATAAAATAAATGTTTCTCCCTCCTCTCTCTTTCTGCCTACCTGCCTGCTTGCCTTCATTCCTGTCTGTACTTTTTCTTTAAAAAGAAAGATAGAAAGGAAAAGAGAAATTTACAGATTTAGAATATGTAATATGATTGCACTTTGGAAATACTTAGAAACTATGATGTGTGTGTATGTGTGCATGGAATCAAAGTATGAATAGGAAACAAACAATGAGTTAGAAAAATAAGCATAGATGGTGTGGCTCTGAGACCCAGCACTTGGGACAATTTAGTATTTCTTAGATATTGAATCTGTTCTTTAAATCAAATCTTCTATGAAATTCAAAAAGCAGAAATTAAAAGAACAGAAAGCCTCTGTTATTGAAGCATTGTATTTCTCCCAACAGCCCTGAAATTCTCTGAAGAACCCTTAGGTTTCCTTGGAAGAGGACTTGAAAATCATTGTATTTGACTAATGTCGGTGTGAACTAGCAAATCCATTATCATTTCCTTGTTTTCCACTACTCCTAGCAAATATTCAGGTACAATTAGAATGGCACCATACACATCTCAGAGCATACTTATATTCAGTAGCAATGAGCAGTAACTAAACAAAAGAAGGGAGAGAAAGATTATATGAACAGTGTCATTGATTCTGCCCCCCACTCCACTCAAGATCTAGGGTCCTGCACAGAGTGAGTGTGAGGAGCAAGAGGTAAAAATACTGATGGTTTCTCAATCTTAGCTCCCACACGCTCTCATGGTTTATCTTGCCATAATGAATATCATTTTAGTATTTAATTTAATTCCTCGCAATTTAAATTCCAGGGGCATGTTCCAATGTTGCAGAAAATTATGACTAAGTTGAATTTTTTTTAAGATAAAAATGTCAATTTTTGGCCAGCTGTTTCATAGAAAATTTTCAAGAGAAAATTTGACTATCTAAATTTTTGCCTTTCCCACTGACTTGGGAACATACCTCATTCTCATATATAAAATGCAATCCCAACTGTATAAAAAGTGGAATTTAAAAAATTACAGGATGCAAGAGAGGGAGGGGGGAGGGGAGGAGGAAGGGAGGAGGAAGGAAAGAAGGGTGGAAAAGAGGAAGGGAGGGAGGAAAGAAAGTTAATTTGAACACAGAAGCAGCAGCTCTGGGGAGACAAAGTCTCTATCAGGGCAAAGACTCAATATTCAGTCATCAGTACAGGAGAACAAGTTGGGAGAGATGACAGATAAGCTGTGATGGAGCTGGTGGAGGCAGTCAGAGGAAGCCTATTCTAGTCACTTAACACAGAATCAGAGAATAGGCTGCTGGTAATCCAGGTATTTATCATATTTTAATTCAATAATCTATTAATAACAACCTGGGAAAACAGATGTGTCCCTAGGACAGATACATGATGACAGGGAGCTCATACCCAGGAAATAAGTGGAGATTGCAGCAAACTGCTGACCTTAAGAAGCTGTAGTGCGAAGAACACCCAGCATTCAAAGCGCTGGGTATTCAGTGACAAGCAACCCAGCAAGACAGCCTGGGAAGGACAAGGTAATCAGCAGGTTACCCAGTCAGGGACAAAGCTTTTAGGCAGAGGTTTCCAAACAAAGGTGATATCCCTTGCTGGAGACACTTGGATTGTTACAACTTCAGCACATACTACTGGAATCTAACAGGCAGAGTCCAGAGGGAGTGCTAAACATCCTACAGGTCCCCCAACAAAGAATTATCTGCCCAAATAATGCTACTGTTGAGAAGAAACCCTGATACAGGAAATAAGATAAAAACATAGTTATAGAAACTATGACACAAAATCAGGGAACGGAAATTGCATGAACAAGACAGAAATGTGAAATTGAAGCAAGACATATACAATGAAGGTGAATTGAAAGTCAGTCTCCTAAACTAGCAAACTACGTTCGGTTTCCTCCTAATGAAGAGCCACTCAGGTCTTAGGATCTTGAGTGAAAGGAACTCCAGGAGTTCATCCCTGTTCCGCCACTTCTGAGGGGACTTGGGCAATTTATTTAATCTCGATTCCTCAATTTCCTTTTCTATAACATAGGGGTAATCATAGCATCTGCACCCAGAATTGCTGTGACACTAAAATAGGATAATGTCTGATAAGTGATTCTAACACTGTGTCCAGCTCACATCACATGGCTGATAATTGATAGCTGTAGATGGGGGTCAAATAGCGGTCCTGAGAGGTGAGGGAGGATGTTGTCAAAGGAGAAAAGGGAAAAGAAGGGAGCCAGGGCACTACTGGCCTAATCCAACCAAAATTTTTCTAGTAGAGGGTTTTCAGAAAATTGTTCTATCAAAATTTAGATTTACTTAAAGCCAGAGTTTCATCAAGGATTAGTGCAAATTAAAGAACAAGAACACACAAAGGAAGGGTCTCTAAAATGTGTGCTAAAGTGTTCCTATCTTAAACTCCAATGAGAAGCCTAAACTCTCTCTTTCCTTGAGGGGACAGTTGTTATGCTCTGCTCCCCACCCTGTATTCCAAAACACTCAGGGCCTGATGTTTTTCCCTTAATGAAGCCAAGCTATTCTGGAATACATTCAATTCCCTTTCTTCTGAAGACATTAAAATACAATGCCAGACTATGTGCTTGAGTATCTAACACATATGAACTAACAACTCTGATCCAAAAAAAGCCCTGCTTGTCCTTTTCTAATGCATGATTAATTTTCTGGAATTTACATAATGAGAAACAAAAAAGAAAACAAAATGAGAGGAAGTGGAAAGTCATTATGCTATACTTTGTGCCTAAAAATAATGTAGCTGGGTTTCCAGCCTCTGCTGAATCCCCAGAAAGATCAAAGGAAGTCATCAACATGGGCTGAAGCCTCATCATAACAGAGATGCTGAAAGAGAAAATTCTATCAAGGCCTGGCACCCTGGGTCCCATGTAAAAAAGGAGACTGAGCAAGATTCCAAGACACTTTCTCTAAAATGTTTTGCCTGTGAAACTTCCCTTCAGTCTGGACTCCAAAGAAGATTTCCAGCAGTGTTCCTGAGTTAGAAAAAAATGAATATTATCAATCACTAAAGGTGGAAGTCTTTATGCATTTAAGTAGATGAGGGGAAAATATACCAATTTATCCAATGGGTGTATGTTTATAAACTTAAACATGATTATTTAAGATCTAGGTCCGCAGAGTCCTGTTCATCATCATGATCTCTTAGGAGTTCAGTTGGTACAAGTGTCCTGTCTGCCTTGCTTGGAATATTAAGAGTAAGAAAAACAGAGCAAGTTCTTTGACCCACTCTCTTTCAGAAAAAGTGTTTGTAGGCAAAATGTTGGATGACATCCTTAATAATAACAAATAATATGTCTCTTTTACCACCTTTTTTCATACAAAATGTCTCATTTGTACTCAATGTGCCCATATTACAACTTTCAGAAAACTAGGACTCGGAGAATTTAAGTCATTTACCCAATTTCATACTACTGAAAAGTAATGAAAAAGGGACTCACACCTAGATCCAAGACATTTCACATGCCATTTTGTGATTCTACACATTATGCAACTTACAAGCATGTTGTCCTATAAAGAAATAAACAGAAAGAAGGATAAAGAAGCCAATCTCACCTGAGAGGCTGCCCCCAAACTCTTTCTATTAAAATTTTAGGAAAATTCTGCTAAATTTTTTAGGAAATTTCCCAGCTTCCTGCATTTTGCTATCACCATGAAAGGACTTTACAACATAATACAGTTAACTCCTTCCTGAATATTCTCTCTGCATGCATTCGCTCAGGGAACACTACTTTCTAGAGGTAATCTGTAAAATGACTTTATATCACTAATTCCATCTAATTCTTAATATTTTACTCCCAGATTAAATTAAATGGCTTAGATGCCCTTAATATTATGAGTCTTCATCTCCATACTTGGTTCAAATTGAAGAAAGGAAAACTTTGAATTGTATCCATGCAGTTGCTATATTTAAATACAATGCATACATATGCATATATATATACATGAATATATGAAAAAGTTCAACTTTTGGTTAAATGTGTGTTTGCGTGTAAAGGGAGAATAGTTCATGCAATTTTGAAGATCAAAAAAAACTTTAGAATGTAAATATAAATTCCAAAGTTCGAAGTGAAAAATCACTTGTTTTTCGGTCAGAGTAGTAATGACAAATCTCTGACAGGCCAAATAACACAGGTAATTGTTTAAGAATTTACCATCACCATGTATATTTATTTATAGCATTTTTCTTTACTGAAATTGTATTTAAATCTTTAAGACATGTTCTAAGTTTCCTTTGGTGCTGAATTATGAAATAAATATGTGCAATTACAGACAATAGCAGTGCTGCAGCTTATAATTGTTAATTTTTGTAACTTCTATAGTAACATTTATTTTTAAAACATCAGCTAATTGAAATCCTCATAAACCATATAAACAAGTAAATTCTTTATGTCCTATCAACACATTACATACTTTCCATTAAAAGATTAAATTATATTTAAATAATTTGAATAACACCTGAGAAATCATATAACAACAAAATCAAATCTGAAGCTTATTTTTCCTGACTAAGAAGACAACCTCTTTATTTTTCTTTGCTTAATCCATCTCTCTTTTTGGGGGGAGTATATATTCAGACTCATCCTTATTTCACTTCTCAGGTATCTGAGAACTCATCAGGGAAGCTTACATTCTCATGGAGTTGTTACATGAACAGCAATGTTTTTCTTAAAACATAGTCCTCATTTTTAGGGATTATTCTGTGCATAGTAAGAGCTATTAGGCTTCAACAGCCAAAATGAGAAGCGAATTGCCTTTGCTACATAGGATATGAGCTACTAGGCCAACTACTCCCAAACCCACATTCCCGTAAAAAGTGCTATGTGAGTTCAAAGAAATTAGGGATATTTATATCATAACTTGATAATTTTAAAACATCTCTCCCACTCTTCACTTTCTTCCTTATTTATATGAATATAATAGCAAGTATTTACTAATTATTTACCAAACAATTCTCTAAGGTTTTTAAACATGTTAGCTCATTTCCTCTTTACTTATGAGATACTATTATCATTATCTTTATTGTTATCATACAAAACATAAATAAACAAATACAAAAATGTTGAGGCTCAAAGAGATTAAATAATTTATAAAAAGATGAAGCAAAGCCAAGAAAGAAAGTCAAGTCAGGTTGATCATGAAATCCATCATCCTGATCATTAACATCAGTGATTCTCAAATTTAGCAGAACTCAGAATCACTGATAAAAACACAGAGGATTGAAACTCATCTCACAGTTTCTGATGCAGTAGGTCTGGAAAGAGTCCCCAAAATTTGTATTTCTCATGAGTTCCTAAGTGACACTGATGCTATTCAGGGTCACACTTGGAGAACCACTAGAGCACACTAATTAAAGTTAAAAACAAATTTGTACTTCCTCTTATCGATGGCCCTGTTAAATAAAATCCACTGTGAAATAAGAATATTTACCTATTTTAGAGATCTTGACCAATGTCTTTCTGGGGGAAAATAAAAGCTTAGTGTTGTACTTTCAACAGTAATATTTCATCAAAAAAATACCAGTTCTATATAAGGTCCTTTTTTTCAGGGAACATCCTTCTTTATTTAGCAAATCTATAGAGGAGACACTCCTCCAAATTCATGAAGTCTTTAATCACTTCTTTACTTCCCTGAAGACAAAAGTCATGACTTATGTTTCCATTTTCTGAATCCCATCTTTGAATCTCCCCAATCTAACTCTGTGACTGATGCACAGAACTAGTAGTAGAAAGAATGTTACTACCCTCTCATGAATCTAAAGGGGCTTTTCCTTGTCAGTTAACATGAGTTTGCTCTCCGTCCCATAAGTTCAAAAATTGAGCTCATGATTTATGGCTATGGTAAATTATGCTAAAAACTACGCCAAGTCTAAGCTTGGAACAAGATTTTATGGGCCAAGTAGTAAACCCCGTAAAATCAGGGTTTAAAATGGAAAATGTTATTCAGACTAATTATGGGTCGTGCAGTTGGGTACTGCTTGCTATAGCAAACTTTGCATAAATGCTATTCAAAATGAGGCCATCAGAAGAACATGTGTGCTGCAGACAAAGTCCAAATCCTTGATCAGTGAGTGAAACAAGCCTGCAGTGGCAATGGAATGTGATTGCCACCAACACCCTTGTGGCAATTTCCTCATCAGACAGCCATGTAATGAGTCTCAAGTCATAGACAAAGGACAAAGAATAATGGTATATAGTAGTGGGTGGTGGGCAAGTAGGGGAAAACAGGAGAAGTAACAGATCTGGGAGAAGCATGTATGTTTGAAAATATCTTTAAAACTTATTTTGAATAAAAATAAACTTAAAATGAATTTAAGAGCTGAAAAGATTTAATTTCTGGGGATGCAAGCAAATTAAATATATGAGAAGTTGTTACTATAATGGCTGCAACTGATATAATGATTACTTTGTTCAACTTTATTTCAACTGAAATAATAGCTTCATTAACAAATCCTAAAGTCCAAGATGAGTGCTTAGTTTATATGTTGAGGAAGAAAATGAGTTCTAAATTTGAAATATCCTTTCCTTTATTAAAATATATAGATGGGGCCTTTGTAATAATTATTGGCATTCTTAAAAAAATCGGTCTACATTCCCCAAGCAAATTTATTTTCAGTTTATGGTATTATTAAAGGGTTGCATTGAACATGGGGAAAGAAGAACTTTGTTTAAAAAAATGCGTTAAGGGTCAAGGCAAAATCATGATGTGTTAAATAAGCTACATCAAGAAACAAAGCTTTAGGCATTTTATTTAGTGAGCATATATTACCCAACTTTACTTACTTCCAGATCTATTTTTTTAAGAGTATGGATTTCACTTTTATATTTTTGTGCATTAAATAATATAAAATAGAATAAAATTAATATGGGCTTGGGAAAATGACATTAAGGTTATTCCAACCTTCTATCTCAGTATATAATAGTGTATGCTGAATAGAAAATCAGAACTGAATCCAGAAAGTCAGCACAATCTAGCGCCAACAAATTAAAGGTTCAAATAGGAACTCAATGTGCAGTTTGCAAAACTTTCAGCATTTGCCTATAACATTGGTTCAAAAACTGTAACTTCTTGAGTGAAATCTGAGACTGATCCCATATACAAAGGACTAGGAAAGACCAAGAAAGAGGCAGACCACTCAGCCTCCCTTGCCTTACTTTCCTAGGGTGTCCACATTCTAGCCATCTAACCAAGCATTGTCACAAAGACTCAGACCTTAGCCCTCTGAAGTTTGCACATGCCGCACTTTGTGAAATGACACACTAAAGTCTCCTTATCTGCTAGTCCCAAGATAGCCAAGTAGTGGACACCCACACATCCTTCCCTAAACTCAACTCTTGTAATTCTTGAACTCAAGGTTTAGCCTCTAGTTGGTCATCAAGGCCTGTCCATTGAGTCTTCTTTATTTCCTATCTTTGCCACAAGGCATTACTCACAATTTCTCAAACTGGGCATTAAACCAGCTGTGTTTTTGAGGCATTCTTATACTCACCATGTGATACAGAGGCCACTCCTTCCCACAGAAAGGTAGATGGTCAACATGGAATTCCCCCCATGGATGCCTCTCCCCATTCTCATTTCTTTGGTCTCTTAACCGGCTCACCAATTTTGGTTCACAACCTCGGGAGCTTCCCAGGTGAAATCTAAAACTGGTCCCAATACAAAGAGAACAAAGAAAGAAGGTGACCACTCCAGATTGGTGGATAGCAGGTTTAATACACAAAAGAACTGACCTACAAGGTATAAGTACAAGACAAGTAGATCTTTACAACTGCCTACTAGAATCTTCAAAATTCGTGTAGAGGCTTTCATTAAATTTAGTCACATATTCTGTCCAGGTGGTGTCAAAAATATTTTCCTTCCTCAAGGCTATATCCTGCTAGCATGGAAATAGTGGGGAAAACATACAGCCCAAGGATGGAAAACGGATGAGGAGTCTCTGATTGCCTGTGTCCAACCCTGTGTCAGCCAGCAGTCACATCTTCTCAATGACCTCCTCCAACAGAGTACAAATTTGAAATAAAAAATTAATTTTATTGAAGAAACATGGTAGCATAACATAATATGGACAATTACAAATCAACATCTATATTTAGTACATCAAGTTTACCACCAACAGCTCAATTCTCTTTCACCATAAAATTGACCCCTTTTACCCACTTTGCCCATTTTCCTCTCTTGCTTTCTTGTAATCACTAATTTGGTTTTATAGGCTAAAATTCTAATTACTTTGTAAAAGGAGCATTTCATCTACCAATTCTGATGTCATTAATTCTGTAAAGACAAATGACAACCTTTAGAGGGATGGCAATCTCCATTTTGCATAAAGATATTGATAAGATCAAAGAAAGCACTATCAAAATGCAAGAAGCTGCTGGGCCCAGAGAATTGTCATAGCACATATCTTACTCCTGAGAGTACTAGATATGTACAGTTTTTTTTTTTCAAGAAATATATGTGATCACTAGAAGTTGCTAAGCACTCTGTAAAATGAATCAGGCACCATCCTTACCCTTAAGAAATCTACAGTCTAGTAAAAATGTAGTCATGTATACAAATAGAAGAAATGAAGTGACATAACTGCTGTGATAGAATTTGGTGCAATGAAATAAAAAAAAATCAAGAATAGTTGATGATATGTGAAGAGTAAGGAAGTGTTACAGGAATTTTCAACTTCATAAAGAAGGTGACCAGTGAGCTAAGCAAGAAAAGACATGTAGGTGCTCCCAGGTAAGCAGGAGGGTTCTCCAAATGAACAGTGAGAGAAGGGTTGATGTGAATGTTGTACACAAAGGCAGAAAGTGTTATGATGTATTCAATTAGCTACAAATAGCTCAGTATGAGCACATCGTAGTATACAAGAAAGGACATAGCAAGAGAAGAGACTAGAGAGGATTACTGAGGTCAGTATGAGTCTATATAAGGATTTGGTCTTTACCTAAAGAACAGTGGAAGTCAATGAAGTATTTTCAGCAAAAGACAGACATCACTTGGATTTTAAAAAGATTTTTTTCTAGCAACTTGCTGAGAGTAAAGTGGAGAAATCAAACCTAGAAGCAGAGGGTCATAGGAGGATATTGGAACAGTCAGGTTGGATAAAACCAGAGCCAAACCAGAGCAGTAGTTTGAGAATGCCAGGGAAGTGTTGGCTAGTTCACCCCTACTAAAACCAAAATTTCTCACATGTTAACATTTAAAGAAAAGGAATGAATGGCAAAGTTCTTAAGAAGATGAAGAGTAAGAAGGTCTTGCTCTAGTGCAGGTGAAGCAGAATGGAAAATATGACAGAAATATTCAAGAACAGACCAATACTACCATATTCCTCTCTGTCTGATACAGCCACTTACTAAGAATTACTTGAAGCCAGAGTCATCTAATACCTTGGAACTAGCCCATGACATGAACCTGGTTAAGTTAGACTTTGTTTTTTAGTTCAGACTAGTGAAGACTTGTCTTACTTTCTAATTGCCTATATTTCAGATATTGTACTTACCTTCTTATGTGCAATTCTCTCTTCTGGATAGACTACATGAGTCCCCTACTCCATGCTCTAGTGGCGTAACTTAACTTTCCTAAACCAGCTATCTGCCCAGTAACCTCTTCGCCAGCACTATGCATAAGATTATTATAACCAACACATTTTACAGTTAAAACTACATATTAAACAACCATAACAAAAGGCAGTTGTATTCAGTGATTAAAAAAAAAATCCAAATCTGATACTGTTCATTAGAAATTTTTACAGGTACAGCACACACAAATGAAGAAATACAGACCCAATATGTACATGAAATATATACACTGAAAATTTCTAAGTGCATTCACTGAAATTAAAAAATGACTAAAAAGACCACCTATACCCAAAGACCACCTTCTGAAATAGCTAAGGACTCTGAGTGTGGAGTTTATTTCCCATTAGAGTAAAGTGTTTTGAGCCTGTCTTAAGAGAGACCACCTGCCTAACATGAATGCAGGCCCTTTATTCAATGCATTAGGCTGTTAAAGAAAAAAAATCATTCTTAGAAGAAGTTATACAGAATGCATTGCCTACCCAGCTCCAGCTTCACATATTCCTGTCTCCATAAGCAATACTTTTCTTAAAATAACTCCATGATTGGCACACCCTGGTGGAGTAGTTGGGTCTGCCACCTCCAGCTGAGCTGAGCATAGCCCATGTATATCTCAAGAACCCTGGTTCATGTTCTGAGGCTTAAGGGAACACCCAAGATAAACAACTAAATATGAAATAAAATAAAACAAAATAAAATGCTTCTTCCTCCTCTTTCTCTGCCTTCCTACTTACTTGCTTTCATTCCTATCTGCACTTGCCTTTGCATAAAACAGCAACTCCATGAGGGCTGAGACCTCCCTGTTGAGTTCTCAGACCCTTGAGAACTGAAACAATAGGCTTCCAACTCTCCTACAATTGGACTGACACCCATCAATGGCCCTATTAATCGTTAACAGGTCATGGTAAAGCTATGGCTAACTTTGCTGTGGTTTCCTGGAGACATTTATGGGAACCCCATTGAACATAAGATTGCCCAGAAAATCCTTGGGATAACTTTGGAGATGTTCATGACTAACTGCATTGATGAAGACCCAAAGAATCATTCTGCTTGTATCAGAAACATAAACTACATGGAGTATTGTTAAACTCAAGACCACCTGCCAGAAAGACCACTTAGTTTTAGAACCTGGGGTGTTCTCCATACGTAGATCTCATTGTTTCATACCATGAGCAACAAATAGTTGCTAAGGGGTAAGTGAAAAGTGAACATGTTGAGTGGAGTCAGGGAGAAAATGACCATCTGTTACCTAATAATTTAAGAAAAAAATCAAGCAATGTATAGTAGCTAGTGAAAGTTGTAGACAAAGCTATCTATCATCTCAAATCAGTTATTGCAGAGAAATAGATTAGGGGGAGGGGGACACATGCAAGAACTAGAACAATAAACATGGCAAAAATTCTATACTTAAGAGCTAAGGATTAAAGAGCCCAGCTCCACTTAAGAAGGTTGTCTTATCCAGCCACACTTTGACAATTCATTCCCAAGTGCTGGTGGTCAATGGAATGCCATGGAAATGCTTAACAAGCTTCAACCTTTGAAGCCAAAGATAAATATGACTATGGATACACACATACAACCATAAATCACTGTAATTAAAGCTAAATTTATGAAAGACAATTGAGGAGGGGCATATCAGCTGGTGCACACCCACTAACATGAAATAAGGAAACTCACTATATCCTTAACAAGTCTTCTTTTCCTAGTTTCTTTCTTCATTTACCAAAGCTTACGAAATGTCTCCACCAAAGGAAGTAAAGAGAAGTCATTCCTTCCAGGCTGCCAGCATGAAAGGAACAGAATTTTCTGCTACCGGTTGCTGCTTGTCATCTTTCCTTCATGCTGCATGTGGGTTCTGAGCACATGGCAGAAATGTTTCAGCGTGGTGGGATGTCACAGTAAGTTGACCTAACACATTGGGTTTTATAGCTGATCTTTGCACCTTGTTAACAATACTGTGAAATACAAGAGCTCTGCTTTTAAACAACTTTGAAAATTCACTGACATCTAAGATCCCATCTGAAAACAAGAGAATGGTTAATGAGATCCAATCTGAGCACTTTCTGAAAACTTAATTTTGAAGTATGGACCCTAATAAAGATATGTTAGTGGCAAGTTCAGTGTCTAAATTTTACATTAAACAATTGAAATCTTGCATCCTACTTTCAGTCAGGGACCAGGTGGCTTATTTTGGTACATGGGTGTTTCAATGAGTTTTAAAACATGCTGCAGCCTTTTGCCTTACTTGGGATGCTCTTTGTTCATCATTAGTTGGCTAATAAAGTTCAGTCTTTTGTATTCTCCTTTTAAAAATGATCCTACATTTTTCAAGAAATGATGAACCACTATGAAATGCTTATAGTATAATGTCTCAGCGACCCAAGGGGATCCTGATATTTTTTCTCTCCAAAAGCAATCACACACGCATACACACACACACACACACACACACACACACACACACACTCACTCACACACAATCTGTGTGGTAATATGACAGCATTATCCATACCCAACCTTGAAAAGTGGGCTTAGTGCCTGGCCAGTGCTGAGCAATAACCTGAATGTAGCAGATGGACTTCTGGAATGATAACTGCCTTCGCACACACTGATTGTGCCTGAGATGCCCTACCCTGGAATTTGGCTGTTCTTTGTTCTTGCCCACTCTCTTCCCTCCCTCTTCTGATATCCCCTTTAAAAGAGGCCCCCTAATTAATGATGGTGCAGTGCTGTAGCTTTCCAGAAGCATTTCCAACCACTGGGACCCCCTTCTGTCAGGACAATAAAGGCCATGTCCTCTTCTTGTGATTTCCTCAGACTATCTCCTAGACGGGGTGTTACTCTGCCTGAACTTGAACACCTGTGAAACACACACACACCCCTGAATTGCCTGAAAAGTATATCTTAGTGGTCAAGTCCCAAATATATTAAGTTATCAAGTCTATTGTAGGAAGTCTGACCATTGATGCTGCTATCAGTTGTTCATGTTTTTGAAGAATCACAAAAGGTCCTAACAGTAAACTAGGTGCTAACAGTGGTTTGGCCTTTTAAAAATTCTTGGACACTTTGAGACAAGATTAAGAGTTTATAAAAATGTAAATAGTTTAATGTTATATCAGGGATTAGAAAAACCAAGATTTAGTTAGATTAAATCACTTGCCCAAAATCAAACTAATACTATTAAGTAACTGATACTTCCTGTGTTTACTATGTACAAGTACTAGGCTAAATATTTCAAATGAATTATCTCAGATGTACCTCAAAACAGCCCTGTGGAAAAGTGCAAATTATCATTCACTATCAGCTTTCTATTTTCACCACAAACTTTGAGGCTTAAAGTCACACAAATTTATAATCTCACAGTTTCCATGGATCAGGAATCCAGCACATTTTTGGCTGGATTCCCTGCTCAATATCTCACAATCTGAAAACAAAGTTTCAGGAGGCTGTATCCTCACCTGAAATCTCAACAAAGGGAAGACCTGCTTCCAAGTTCATATAATTGATTTTCCTGTTTTCATGCTAGCTGTTGTCTCATTAATAGAAATTGGGAATTTTTGAAAGTCTGAATTTTGTTTTTTATTTTTTAGAATGCAATAAATTATAACTCATACAACCTCTAAATTAGTGCATAGTAAATTCATGCATGTGAGTCTATTTTCTTTTTAAAGACCCACTTTTACATGTAAAGTATTTCTAGTTCCTGTTAATGCTGCTATTTTGGGGTACCTATACTAATGATAGCTATAATAGGAACCTATTTACCTCATCATTTAGTAGACACCCAAGTGTATATTTCCCTGAAGAACTAAATAAGATGGATCCTCAAGAGGCTATGGTTATTTAGGACATACATGAAATAAAAAGTAGAATAAAGTTGTAAAATAATTTATGTAAATTAACATAATGCATAACTTTTAATTATACAAGGTCAAAACCCAGATACAGAGTGTTTGATACATTTTTAATTAATAATTAAAAATTAATTTTCACATAGAAGAGAAAGAATACCACATATTTCATATCCATTGTGGCAATACCAAGTGCTCCAATTGCATTTTTAAATGGTCTTTCTATTAAAATTTCAATCATTTACAAATAGACTTTCATTTAACAAGCTGTTAGTCTGACCCACTTCTCATTTATATCTCCTTAGTAATCAAAAGTCATCCAGAGCCAACAAATCATGGATGACAAAGTTTGATCAAGAATTTGAATTCTTGCCTCCATCAATAACATTCAGTTCAGGAATGTCATATACTTTCAGTCATGTTGATTATACGGATTGGGAGTAGTGGTGACTGGCATATTTACAATAAGTAGAAGTAATCACATTTTTCAAATACAAATCATATTTCCTTTAAGATCTTGGTCTCAAATGTTTCCTAGAACCTATATTCTCTGCACCCTAGAGTCCTTATATCACTGAGAACTCATTCAACTTATACCCGTATCACTATCTTCCATTACATTCCACTATAATTCATGACATGTGATTAAATGTAAGGGAGACTTTGCGACAGGAAACAGTGTTTAAAACCCAGTTAGTCCCATGAATATTTCATGGTGCCAGGCCCTGTGCCAGGTGCTGTGTGACAGTGAAGAGTGAGCTGCTGCACCCACGCTCGGCACCCTGACCATCTCCGAAGTCCCAGCCTGGTTGATGAAGGATACCACTGAACAAAGCACTTCATTGGGGTTATCATATAGACTAAAAGCACCAATGGTTTGATTTAAAAGCTATGTATCTAATGACAGAAGCTTCTAACAGCCAAAGGTTAAGTATAGCTTGACACCAATAATTTATCAACTGAAATTATCTTGTCTTTCTGTATTTTCTTTTGAAGAACTTCAGGGGAATAATATTTGGCTGGGTGTTAAACACTGGTTGACTCTGAAAATTGTTCTCCAGTATTTATAAATTGTTCCAATGTTATTTTTATTCTTTATGTTGTCCAAGAGAGATAATATAAATATAGCCAAGTATAATCGATTTATTCAATAGATTTAGTTCAAATATTAATTTGATAAGCCCAGCAACTCCTGTTACCACTGGAAGTCAGTTACCAGAAGATCATAGTTGACAGATTTGTGTCATGTCAAATTCCTCCTAAAGAACAGCATCTATCAGTAATTAAAAGCATTTGTAAACATTCCTTAAATATTTTGTTAAAATTGCTGGGATATTAAGGGTCAAGAGACAAAAATTTTTTAGAATATTAGGTCCGGGAACCGCCAACAAAGAAAACTGTTGCTTTAACTTTGTGGTGGGACATCCTCCACAAATTTAGGTAGTTGTGTCGGGAATGATTTATCTTTCACATCAACTAGGTCCTTGGTCCATGGATTTTGCAAGCCAACTTGTGTTGGACATAAAACCCTGATTATGGAAAATAAAGAGATGCTGGCACCTATTGACTAATATTTCAGATTATAATTCCGAAGTGCTTTAAAGTCTTAAGGTATAGGATGTGTTACTTTGCACAACAAAAGTGTCTACTTAGAACAAGATATATTCCTCAAACTTTTCCTTAAGGGATGTGGAGAAATTAACGAATAGTGGCATAGACCTTTTTGAAAGATGGAGGGTTTATTTCTTTTATTGCTCTATTCTTCACATATATATATCTCTACAGCTGTGCTCTTGAAGAACGTGTCCAAGAAAGTCAGCAATTTGAATGACAAATGTCGTCAACAGCATCAACTCTGATGCTAACACATTGGTAGTAACTGCTGCGAAACACGTGTGACACACATTTGCCATTTCAGACTTCGGCATAGAGTTCTCCTTAATCCATACAACTCTTATATCACATCAGTATTTAATAATGGAAAGCACCTTGGCCCCTTGGCCCCACCAGGCAGGAGGAACCTCTGGGACTCAAAGTCTCACTCTTGGTCTCTCTTCTCTCCTTTCTGTATGTAATAGTCCCTGTTTATCTTTTGATATCCAGTACAGACTCCAGCTTCCTCGAAAAGCCTCCCTCACAATTGCAGCCCCCACGTATTATTTTTCTTCAGAATCCTATTACATATACAGTGTAAGTCACATTGTATTATTTTCTAGCAAAAGCCTAACTTGAGTAAAATGATAAGATTTGTATTTCTTTCAATATATATGACAGGGCTTAGTTCCCTGTCATTCACACAATCTGTGCTTTAAAAATGCTTGATCTTATTTGAAGGGAAGGTTGTGAACACCAAGCTATTAGCAAGCTGCTCTCAGAACTCTATCAAGATTCAGTTCATCTTAATATGGTCATTCAGAAAGCAACCTATAGACAAGTTGTAAAGAAAGAATAATATGGCCTCTCTACTCAAAGAGATGGACTTGGCAAAGTAGTAATAAAGCCATGTAAATATCAATTTTAATTTAGGTCTGTTTTCCAAATGATGCTAAAAACTTTGATTACAGACTGTTCCTTTTTCTCTACTACCTCTGGTCTCACAGATTACATTCCCTGTGACAGGGTTTGGTCCTGAATAGCCCCTGCTGAGATTAATGGATGTAAACAAAACTTGCCAGGGCTTATGAAATCCAGATATTAGGGCTAAGATTTATACCCTCGACAGGGAGGAAGCATGGCCCCCTCAGAGCTGGAATTCCATGCACAATGTTGTAAAGTGTCTGTCCCAGAGTGCTGCTTACAGGCTTCGCCATGCTGATGAGTCCCCAATGCCATCACGTAGGTACTTAATAAGCAAGAGAGTGCTGCTGTAGTTGAGCCTTTATTTCACTGTCCCTCTCCAGTTTTAGCAGTGAGGTCTCAGGAATCCAACTTGTTCTGCTGGTTCTTATTTTATTCAGGAAACATTCTTGTTCTCACCCTTTCCCACCCTCTACCAATTATTTTCCAGGTGACGTGGTTTCCATCTTATCAGACATCCAAGGCTAAAATGGTGATTATACAAGTGTCACAACTGAAATTTTCTCAACAAGCTGGCTAGGACAATAAAATTTTCACATCCTTTTTGTTCTTCTTTAGAAGGGGTCTCTTCTGGATTCTCTGCAAATTTTTAATTTATTCACTTTGAGAAAAATAACTAAAAAATTTTAAAATGTTCATGAGCTGCATGTTGCAATTCTGCTAAAAGATCAGATGGGTTCAGTATAAAGATAAAATTAATAGATGAAATGAAGTAAAGAGGCTTGGAAAATATCTCTGGGTACTAATTACCTAGATTATTTCCAGCTCTCCTCCTCACTCATTTTCCTTTTACCATTACCATGAATAAGTGATGAATGAAATATGCAAATTTGGTGTTATCTAATTTATAAAATAAAAAAAGAGTCGTACTAAGGAGTTACATTATGACAAGGAAGGAAAATATCCCGAAGGCAGCATTTTCTCATTCTAAAATATCATCACTTCTTATCCAGATACTCTGTCAAGAAACATATTTTCTTCTTATATTTAACTTCTGCCTTAATCCCTGTGCCACTAAGGATGAAGGAACATTTACTGAAGGCCTAGTTTTTGTTTAATTTTAATAGTAAGAGTGGTTTATTTGATACCAAATAAAGAACAGAGCTCCAACTTTAAAAAATTGAAAATTTGCTCTGTTGACAACTTGTCAAATTGTATTTTAATTTTCATAGTGTGTTCTACTTTCTAAGACTTGTGTAGTCCTCACATAATTTCCTAGACTGACGTATTTTATGTTTCTTTTTTCCTTGCATTTACATGATAATCTAACAAATACAATATTCTCAATGGCTGTTAAATATAAGATAGACTCTTAACATAATTTTTCTATTTATTGAATTTGGCCTTCCCCAGAGAAACAAACAAATAAACCAATACACTTGGTAAATTGGAATTTACTAAATTTCATTATGCTTATTTCATGATTTCTCTTCAGCTCTTTTTACTGTTCAATTTCATTTAGCAAGAATTTGCTATATGCCTGTTCTATACCTTAGCAGACATAAAGGAAAAATAAAATATATTAACCATCAGAAGCAAACAGTCTAGTTGGGATTATTTCTGCCATAAAAAGCACTATCTTAGCACATTATATTAACAGTTGCCAACAGCAGAGAGTAGAATACTGAGGCATAAGAAAAATGACTTTGTTTTCAGTCCCAACTATGTTCTATAGCAGTCATTTGCCATTTTTCCTGCTATTAATATTTTCTCTTAATTTTATAATACAACAAATTCCACCAACGGTCCATGAAAGGCAGGCATAGCCTTACTTTACATGACTACACATTCCCTTCCCTAGGAATTGCTACTTAGCTCCTTAGTGGACACTTGATCAACAGAGACAATCCAAAGACAAAGAAAAACTAGTCATTCTCTCCATTCTTTCTCTTTCTCTCTCTCTCTCTCTCTCTCTCTCTCTCTCTCTCTCTCTCTCTCTCTCTCTCTCTCTCTCACCTGTAAGGTCACTAATCAACAAGACAAAAATCAAATATGAGGAAGCAAAGAAATAATAAGCATGACAGTAAACTTCAAAAGTTTCCAAGACTCTTCCTATTAAGTACCTTTGTAATGTGACTCTGCATCTCCTCATATCAAGGTGAAACTTATTTTGCCATAATTGAATCAAGACTTGGTGTCTTGCTTTGGCTATGTGACAAAGTGGAGCTTAAAAAGTGCTTCTGCACCAGGATTTTCCATCTCTCTTACTGCTTTCTGGAATCATGAGCCCATCATGGAAAGCAGTTCAGGAGCTTACTGGGGAATGAGAGACTCTGTTCAGATGTGCTTCTCAGGTCAACATCCTCCCATAGACAACCAGCCTGCCAACTGCCAGGTATGTCGATGAGACCACCCCAGGCCTTCCACCAGCTGTCTATAGATATCAGCAGTGAGTCTAAACCTACAGAACCTCCCAGCTGACCCACAAAGTTAGGAGAAATATAAAGGTCTGTTGTTTTTAATCATTTAGTTTGGGGTATTTTTGTATGTTTTGCTAGATTATGTAGAATGAACACTTTGTGCTTCCTCAATATGTTTTCCACTTGGGAATGGAGCTGCTCCTGTGTGGTGGACCTGCCAATCTCATGACTTCTCCTGACACAGAGAAGTGCTTGTGGTGCAGGTGGGACTAACAGAGAATGCATGTCCCTGGAAACAGCAGGGGCCTGTGCACCAAGTGAGGACAATGAGAGTCCTATTTTCTTTTCTTTTTTTTTTTAAATTGCTCTGGACACTAACAAAAAGAGGCCTTCTCTCTCTCTCTGTGGTTCGTTCCTTCTGAGAATCTGAAGCCATTTTTATAATCATTTAATGGGAGCCTGCCTAAAAATGAGACCAACACAGAGACAGCAAAATCAAAGGAGAGAAATCAATGTTATCAATTTTAACAATATCATATGAACTCCTGGATTGAACCACACTGAAGTCCTTGGACTTCAAAGTTCCTACTTTGTTTAAATTGTTTTAAGTTGGGTTTTTGCCTCTCACAGCTGAGATTCCTAATATACCATATCTTCTCAACCAGTTTAAAGTGCCCAATATATATATGATCTCTACACCTTCCACTTGATGGACGTGAAAGATGTGATCTCTTATATTTCACTCTCAAAAATTCAAGGCATTAATGACAGCATTTAGATACCCATTGAGAAATAAGTCTAATGGACAGGGATATCATTTATAAAGGACATCATTTATATGTATATATATATATATAAATATTTGCATAATCTCCAAAGAACAACAATAACAAAAGGAATATATGGTGATGAATAGAAAAGCATCTTTTTCTCTGACTCTACAGAGGTCTCTCATACTTTCAAAAACATAGTTTCAACTTTCTCTCCTTTATACTCATCAAATTGTGATGTTCATATAATAGAAATTGACTGCATTTTCCTTTCTTACCTCAAATTTGGCAGTTGGTACGAAAACGTGGAGTGAATGATTGTCCTCGATTCCCTCTATTTTCTTTGGTTCCTAATATTCCTTCCCTTTGAGGAGTTACCTCTGGACACAATATGTAGAACAAGAAAATGACCCAAATTTAGTCAAACGCATATGATCCCTATTCCCTCCATTTGACTATCTTGAGTGAGTCACATATTCCTCCTGGGAATTAGAATACTGATCAGAGTGGCGAGAGTATTGATTTTGATAACTTCGTCTTGACAAAACCTCCAGGTAATTTCTGTAACTTCACCCTAAAAATGTTCCTATTGGATCTTTGAGACACCTAAAATCCTTCTAATAAATTTATCTTACTACTTAAGTTCATTAGAGTCCATTTCTATGGCTTGCAACAAGGATTGTTGTATCAAAGCAGGCTTACTCTCCTTCCAGACATTGTATCTGAGAGATGCTACTAGCCAGGACTCCATTTCCAAGTGCCTTTCCAGCCATGTTTTCAGTGACTGGTTCTCATTTATGGACAAGGAATGGAAGTAAGTTATGTCCTTTTCAGACCCAAATGGTTAAGAGTAGGTATACCTTCTCCACTGCTCTTTCTTCCTATGTGGGTAGAGTACATACTAAGACCCAGGGAACCCTTTATGTCACATGTTGAAAATGGTAGAATCTCCATCAGCTTGGGTCCTTTAATAACTATGTGGACCAGAAGACCACCCCCATGACTGTTACTTCCACATCCCCTTGGACTTTATGAGAAACTTCTATTGCGTTACATGATGGAAATTTCCAATTTCATCTATTATAGCAGCTGGCAGTACCTTAATTAATACAAGCCCAGCCAATACAAATGAAAAAGTGAAAGTATTTTTGTTAGCATTTTGAAGACTCTGAAACAACTGGAAAAGCCTATTTGGCAGGAGCAGGAGTCATCTGACACAGCTCCCAATGACTCAGCTGTCAGAATGCCAGACACTGGCCTTCACACTCTCCCTGTCCCACTCTTTCCTCTCCTTTCCAAAAGAAAAATGGCATTTTTCTCTGTCCTCAGGAAACTGCTGGATATGTACAATGTCCAAAATGAATTAAGTTCCGAGGTCATTGTCAGTGTTGCCTTAGCAATGACATCATTAAAAAAATCTTCACACTTCTGACTACTTTCAGCGCCGCCAAAGGAACTCTGAACTCAAAAGATGCAGGTTGGACAAACAAGAAACAAGAAATGTATCCTCTGAGAGAAAGTTTGCAAAGAGGATGGAGAGCTATGTTTTCTATAAGTGCATATAATTATTCTTGCACAGAACTAAGAACTTGGGGATATAGTTTTCAAATGTTCTAATTTTTCAACAACTATACTATATTAACTAGGCTAACTAAACGTCAGTCTTTAGTTTTTTGCCAACAGTTCTTTCAATAATAAATCACGCTATAACAATTAGCAACCTCAATGAGTGTGAGTGTGTGTGTGTGTGTGTGTGTGTGTGTGTGTGCGCGCGCACGCGCGCGCGGGTTCCAAATAAGTAAGAAATGCTTATTGAAAGATCTTTTAAGTATTGTTTGGGCACGTGATAAGTAGCCCACTCCCTCCAGGACAGCATGACTCACCAGTCCTGGACCCCACTACTTACATTCTTTGGAGGATATCTGTTTGACGGAAGAAGTGGGATCTGGGTTAGCCCAGTCGCGGTCAAACTACTAGCCATACGTATAACTCGATAAAACTCCATGTGACCACAACTCATAGCTGAACAGTGGAGCTGTGAACTGTGTCACTTCCAACAAATGCCAGGAGAGAATACCCGGAAAAGCACAAGTGAAAGCTCAGGCTGCTCTGAAATCGGGGCTGTGCATGGTGTGGAGTCCGGATATTCGCCCCCCTCATTTTGCATGGCCGTGCCCGAAAGCTTCTATGCTCATTAAAAGTTGAAAACTGGGGACACAGTCAAAACTGAGCATATTTCGCCCATTTTCCTCAATTATAAGATAAAGAAAACAATACACCCTGACTAGTCTGTTGTGCTCAACATATTTAAGGTACTTAGTGCAGTACCAAGAAATATCTATAGTGGACCAGATCCTCACTTATAGAGCGGTCACAAATGCCTGCTTTGCCTGAGTTCAAGCAACATCTTCGTGAAGCTTTAATGCAGAAATGTCCGTATTTCTGCTGAAGTTTTTTTTTTCTGTTTTAGGTACTCCACTTTCATGTCATGTACTCCAGTACCCTTACACTTCAAATTTTATGAGGTTCTTTTAGAACTGAGTTGGGGAGATTATGAACATGGCCCTATTATCTTCTTTCCAGAGAGTACCCTGAAAAGTACTCTCTTGTAAGCCCAAATTAAATGAGTCAATCGCCCTTGGAATCCTGAAATAGTCTCTTCTGCTTAGAATTGCTCTTTCAAGTGGTATCATTACAAAGCTTTTTCAAATACCTTTCTCTTCAGAGTATGATAAGCTATGGTAGACTTTTTACTTTGCACTTATTTTTACTGACTTCCCATAATTAGATCTGAATTGTATACAGTTCAATATTCCAACTCACAGAATTTGAATGTTTCTGGGGTGTGTGTGTGTGCGTGTGCGAGCTTGTGTATATTGTACTACACATAGATATCACTTAACTGAAGCAGTTAGGTTGAGTTTTTTCACATTTGAACTTGTAACACAGCCCTTATAATTCTCCCTGAAGCAATTTTGTTCCAGTGCATAAGCACAGATATATGAATAAAGTTTTATATATAAAAAATATTCATTTCCACTTATATCAATATAGAAAATGATATTTACAAAATTCCTTATGAGGTTATTTAGAGTTATTTAAGACATTTTAGGAAAATATTAACAACATAAAAAGCAAATAGGTTAATTATGTATGATTATGTTTTATTTTTGTAGGTCTTAAGATATGCTTTTAAGAGAGCTTAAGAACTAGTATCTGAGGATAACTGATGATTCTGAAGCAAATTACACATTCTAAGAACAAGACGTAAGTTTTAGTTTTCTTGATGCCATGAAGCCTCCTTTTAAGACACCTTGTCAAAACCCATTTATAACCTTCTTACTGGGTTCATAACCCTTTGTTCTTACTTGAAGATTTCCTACACATTAGAGAACGTAAATTAAAGCACACCAAGATAACCATGTGAAGAACGTACTTCCATTATGAAAGATTCTTGGATAATACCCAGTAACCTTATTTCCAGATTTTATAAAGAGTTCTTTTCTTTCTCCAAAACATCAAATTCCCAATTCACCAAATTGGTCAACACCCCATATATCTTCTATTTTCTAACATAAATCTCCCTTGAAATGATAAGGTATAAAACCACATACACCATTCCTCTTTAAATGCAAAAAGTTCTGTGTTGTTTGTAAGTATTACATAAGGCTTTGTCAAACCACCACCAAGCTGTAAAACCAATACCTTCAAAGGGTCAAGGTTTATCCTTAGAGAATTTACTTTGAATTTGCTACATACTTCAGAATTGAAATATACTGAAAGAGTGCTATAACATATATATCCTGTTTCATCTGACCATTTGTAACTTATACCCACCAGTAGAATGTGGAAGGAAGATTAGGAAGGTTAGGAAGGAGGGAGAGAGGGAGGGTAGGGAGGGAGGTGGAAGAGAAAACATAAAAAGAGTAAAAATAAGGGAGGGAAGATAGGAAAAATATGAAAATTGCTATCTAAGTTGTCATAAAGTTGACTTCTTTCATTTCTCAGCAGGTGAGGAGGCAGCTCCTGGCCACTGCCCATAACTTTCCAGTGCCCTTGGTGACAATGGAGCAATATTTCTTCAAGAAACTTTTGCAGCAGCAAAGCAGTTACTTCTAAATCTCCACATTTGGGAGGAGAAAAAATGAGACTTTTCTTCTATAAGAAAAAACGTGTATGTTATGGGAGTCTACAAGTTTGATTCTTCCAATCCGAATGGAAGATTTTAGCTGTCCTTTTTCAACAATTTCTAAAATGAAAGAAACTAGTCATATTATATCATATTATACTCTGAAGTTGAACAGTGAATATTCTGCCATTATTGTGTTTTTGTCACCATGCACAATCTAGCTTTAAAGTACAATCACAGGATGGAATACAGTTAAAATCTTCATTCGTCTGGATTTTGAAAATAATGTAAAAGTCTCATTTTCCATAAAAAAAGGCAAGAAAATGAACCTTATAACTTAATCATTCTATTACATGTAGATACCATATAAGCGGGTATATTGAATTTTTCACTTTTGAACTTATAACACAGTCCTTGTAATTCTGCCTGGAGTTAACTTTGTTCCAATGCATTAACACACTGAAAAACATGCTGATTTCTTCACGGAAAAGACCAATTGTTATGCCACTGAGTTTCACTTCTCCACATCCCTAGGATAAGTGGGGAATGTGGGCTCTGAAAATCTGCTAATATTGGTTATCAGGGTGTATAGGGAAGGATTTGTCAAGAGAGGTCACTGACTTTTCCATTCCTACTTGCCAGACTGATAAAACCAACGAATTCTTCTCTTTCAAATGCATTCCTCGTGTTGCCTAGACTTTGAAAAGTCACTGGATATTAATATTTTTGGCTCCATTTTTCTGGCAAACTAGACTCTCTGGCTCAACTCCGGAAGAAACCTTTTTTTCTTGCCTTCTGGCAATGTGTAAATAAGCTCAATCAACTCATACATTTTTTAAAAGTCAGTGTTCAATGATATACTGAGATTCTGCTTTTCATAACTGCAATAAAGCATGTATTGATTTTTTATTTTTTTAAAAATCTATTTTTTTGCATCTTAAGAAAATTTTTTTTCATGACATACTGATTTTTTTAATGTGGAGCTAGATTCTATTGTTATTGTTGTATTTAGTACCTTCAATTTTTTAATTTTGATGAAGTAACTTTAAAAATACAGCTCAAGCATTAATTTCAACTATGCTATTTTAGCTTTCAACTACATCACTTTAATTTAGTTTAAAATTAGTTTAAAAAGTTTATTAGCCTCACTGAAGCAAAACATTTTTAATGGGAAGAAAAAAAGTACAGTAATCTAAGGATAAACACATTCTGTAAACAACCATAATTGCAAATAATACAAGAAGTATTCTTTTAATCACTGAAAAAGATATATATGCAATATCTTCAAAATTATTGTTTTTCCCTTTCCCATCTATAGTGCAACAAAACATTTATTCCTTTCTTCCCAGAGTCTATTTTCTATCTCATCTCTGGATTATTGATAACAATCACTTGTAAACAGAAGCAACTACATCTGCAACCTGGCTAAGTATTTATAGAGCCTTGCTCCAAGCTGTGGCAGCAAGTGCGAAGAGCAGTGACTCAGGTTAGAAGACTACAGGCACCACTGGGACTAGAAATGAAATTTCAATGAAGAAAAAAGATCAGGAACACAATGAATCAGCCTCTCATGGACCTTTCTATCTAAAACTACTCTAAACCTGAGACAACGAGGTCAACAGAGATCTAATACTCCCCTCTCATTGCAGGGGTAGAGGGATACAGGATAAGAGAAAGAAAGAGCAACTCAAGGCTCATTTTGCCCCTCTTTTTCTCTAAGAAAGAAGGTCTTTCACTCCAGGATGTGGGGTAGAAGGTTCCCTACTAGATCAGTTGGTCAGTTTTATAACTTGGCTTGAAATTCTTCCCAACCTTTAGTTCCAGGTCTTTTTCACCTAGTTATTCCTTTGACTTAAGTCTCAAATTTGATGTCATTCTCTAAAAAGGCTTCCTGACTTTCCAAAACTAGACTAGGTACCCCATTTAATGCCCCCAAAACCATAACCCATTGTGTTTCAATTTCCTTCCTGAAGCATCCTTGAGGGCTGACACACTGGTTGGCATGAGGAAGGAGGACAGAGATGAACATTGGACATATAGCTGCTGAGTGAATAAAATCATTGTGATTTTACCTCCCCATTTTCTCTTACTCTTCTCTCATTCATTCCTCTTCTTTCCCAACTTCCTTTCCGAGTGCAATGATAAGAGAGTTGTAGAGGAAAAAAAAAAGACACTGGATTTGGTTTCAGTAGTCCCAGAACTTCTAAATATATTATTGTGCTATTTGTGCTACCTTGGACTCAACTTACCTTCAGTATCTTCACATTTACTCTACAGGCAAAAACATATGACATGCTATAAAACAACTTATAAACTTTAAAGATTCTTACAAATTTAAAGTATGACTGGAAGTATTATTTCCCCAGTACTACTGCTTGAATATAGCACCTGCTATGGTTGAATAAAAGTTATCACCAAAATCTTTTTCAGTTGTGACACTTAGCCTGCTGAATATAGAAGAGAACATGCATTGGTACCACAAATATCTGGATACCTGAAATCTAATAATCAAATTGTGGCTCATCTTCACTGGACCCAAGTCATGGTCCTCTGTCTCACACTCAAAGCCATGAGGATTCTAAACCTACCTGTTAGCTTATCCCTGTATTTCTCTCCACAGACCAACCCTGCCCTCTCTGACCCATACATATTGTTCCTCTGCACCTCCACAGAGACTTCCTTTCCCCTTATACAATATCATTAATCCCAAATAAACATTTCCTTTGTGATAGCTTTTTCCTCTAAGATACACAGAACCCATTCAATGTGGAGATTACATTCATAGTTCATTACACAAGCATTTACTGGCCTCCTGTGATGTCCAAAGCACTAGTCTAGGAGTTGTGGATAACACCAAGTTGAATGACACCTGTTCCTTCCTCAGAGGAACATACATTCAAGAAGGGAAGGCACACACTAAAGATGTTGGGAAGAAATGAGACACACACACAGAGAGAGACTCTAAAAAAGAAGGTTTCACAGGGAAATGTAATTTGAATTAGACCTTGAAGAAGAGAAACAGAGATGAAGTTATTCTAGCCAAAGGGAAAATATGAGCAAAAAAACAGGGTCCACTGAAGAACTACGAGTAGTTTAAAATAGGGTGTGTGGAGGAATGTAGTAGGTTTTTAATTTGAAAAAGCTACACTAAAGTCAATCAGAAATTTCTTGTGGCCATGAAATAAATACAATTAAAACTCAGACAAGGCAAACATAGCACTAAAGTAAACTGAAGGGGTAATAAATGACTATTCATTCATCCAATAGGTATATATGAAACAACTTCATTTGGGACTGTGCCAGAGACTGGAAATAGAGCAAAAAGCATGGAAGAGGGTCTACTGTTAAAGAGATCAGCAGTGTGATTATAAGACTGACTCATAAACAGGTAATGGAAATACAGTGTGACAGGGGAGTTAGGGACTACAACCATAGGAGGAGGTGGGGGAGAGGGGAGGTAGAGCCCAGATGTTTTATTCCATAAAAGAAGAGTTACTGCATCTTGTTTATTCCTCCAACTCTGTTGATAGGAAAGGCCCTAGTTCATAGTAGATCTTAGATAAATATATTGGTTGAATAAACCACAACATTTAGTATAAATTCACACCTAACCTCAAATCAAGAATAAATAAATAAGAATAAATGCCTTGGTGGGGTAGTGGTTGATTCTTCTACCTCTGAGCTAGCACAGTCACATTCATACCCCAGGACCAGGGGAACAGCCAAGAGGAACGACTAAATGCAGAAGTATAAAATAAAATGTTCTTCTCCTCTCTCTTCCTGCCTACCTACCTATCTGCCTTCCTGCCTGAAATTTTCCCTTGTTTTTTTAAATAAAAAAAATAGGGTGCATCCTGGTAGAGTAACAGTTAGGTCAACTGACTCCAAAAGAGCTCAGTCCACATACCCCTGCATTCGTGTCCTGGATAGAGGGGCAGGGCAGAGGGGACAACTACTGTGAACAACTAAATAGAAAATAAATTAAAGAATACTTCTTTCTCCTCTGACTTCCTACTTGCCTACCTACTCACCTTCATGTCTGCCTACACCTTTCCTTTATACACAAACAAATAAATAATTAAATAAGGATGACAACAACAAATAAAAACAAAAATTGGGCAGGGGATATGAACAGCTATTTCTCCAAAGACAAATTATAGATGACCAACAGTCACACAAAAAGATATTTATTGTCACTTATAGTTCGGAAAGTACAACTAAAAACCATAATGAAATATCAACTCACACTTGTTAGAAAAGATATCATCAAAAATACAAGATGCAAGAATTGGCAAGGATACAGAGAAAAGGGAATTCATGTTTACCATTGGTAAGAATGTAAATCAGTACAACTACTATGGAGAAAAGTATGGAGAATCTTTAAAAATCATCAGTAGAAATGCCATATGATGCAGTTATTCCATTTTTGAGTATTTATCTGATGAATATGAAACCATAAATTTGAAAATACATGTATGCATTTGGGGAAGGCAGTCAAGATGGCAACCTGGTATGATGTGTCAGATCCCCTCTCCACAAAACAACTAGAAATCACCTATTCTCCAGACACACATGGCGTGGAAGGGCTGGCCTGGGGGCTGCAGACACAAAGGCTACAATCACCACCACAGAGGTAAGTGAAGGGATCCGGGTTCAGAGCTTCATCACAGATTCAGAGCTCCCAGCCTTAGGGGAAAAAAGTGGCAGAGGGAGTGGAACCACTAGAAGAGCTGAGCCCCCCAGGAGTGACCCTGAGGATAGCAGGGAGCCTATCCAGCAGGATGGGACATGGAGTAGGGGTGACAGGGTCTTGACATAGGCAGAAGGAGAACCAGCATCCAAGTGGTCTGAGTGGAAGCCCCCCAAAAGAAAATTGCACAGAGCACTGCCATAACCAGAAGGCAGTTAGGACAATCCCCGACTCCCACACCCTCCCACCATATTGCTCCTGAACCCCAGGAGTTACCCACAGGAAATCCTACCCTCAGGCTTACAGGAAACTTCAAGTCTTCCCACAGTGCCACCCTGTGGATGGAGGCAGAACTGCAGCCCAATTGCTGCTTGTGGGTCTGTGACAAGATGGTCATTATCATTCAGAGTTGGGACACTGGGAGAAGGCGCTACATTCCCCATACAAATTCTAAACCCATAGGCTAAACTCTGATGTCCCAACACAGAAGCCACCTAAAAAACGTCAACGAATCCAACCAGTGGTAATGCCACACAACTCAAGAATTCTCAGTGTTCAAACGAAGATCCAGGCTTCTCTGGGACAAGTCTTTCTATTACCCATGCACAACACCATCACTGCAGGGACATCTGACCCACAGAAACATAAAAGAATTCATCACCACAAAACCAGCTCTACCAAAAATACTAAAGGCTACTCTATAAATTATAAAGAAATTCTACTTAAAACAGTAAGGCAGTAAATACAAAAAGTGGGGAAGAGAAGTGGAAAATAAAAATGTGGATGGTTAGAATGAGTGTAATACTGATCTGCTTTCAAATAAAATAGGAAATAAAAATAGAATTCTTAATGCTAACTTCAGGGTAACCTCAAAATATGTCTCTCAGGAAAAAGTAAAGAAAAAACAAAAAGGGAAAATAATCAGAACAACTATACCTAACCTACCTAAGAGGAGAAAAAGAATAAAAATGGACATTAGAGCTCTTGTAAGGTGTGAAATAATCATAGACTGAGATGCAATTTCAATATCCTAAAATGAATATAGCATTGTAAACAAATCACAAAATTATTATTTTTAAAATTTCTAAATTAATTTAACAAAATATATATAAGCATTCCTGTATTCATTGCCACATTATTTATCATAATTAAGATATGAAAGTAACCTAGTCAAAGGATAAATGAATAATGAAAATATGGTCTGTATAGGTAAGGGACCACTACCCTATTTTTTTAAAAAGATGAGTCTTGCCATTTGTGACAATATGTTTGAACTTTGAGGGTATTAAGCTGAGTGAAAAGTCCGAAAGACAAAAGCAATACTTATACCATATGATTTCACTTATATGTGGGATATTAAAAAATAAAAAGCGAATAAACTGAACAAAATAAATGCAAACCCTTAGATTCAAAGAACAGAATGGAGTTTGCAGAGGGGAAAGGGATTGGAGGTGGGTGAAGTGAGTTAAGGGGTTCAATTGTATAGTGATGGATAGAAACTAGACTCGGTGGAGATTAGATGTCAAATAATAATAGTGTACATTTGCAACATACATAATGTTATAAACTACTGTTACTTTAACAACATCCATTTTTAAAACAGAAGAATGAATAGGGATATCAAGATGAAGGTAGCCTATCTAAAACTTTCAGAAATACAGACAAATGTAACTTTTTTAATTCCAAATTCTTTCATTTTCTTTTTACCTCCACAAATTTTCTCATAATTTTCTAAGCCTCTGTTATGGTCAATGGGCCAAATCAATGCTCTTTCTTCTATAAATCACAGGCCCAAGCAATGGACTTGAGAAAAACTAGGAACTCAATAAATGTATTTGATGAATGACTGGGTGGGCAAATGGCTAGATGGATGGATAAATTAAGACAGAATGGGTAAGTGCAAAAAAGCCTAAATATATTAAGTACCTCTATGTAATGTTACCCACTACATGCATATTTCTGATTCATTGAGTTCACTAGGAAAATCTCACCAAAATTTTAATATCATTTTAAACAAAAAATATATGTTAATGATTTTAAACCTTGTCCACAAATAAAGAATATTAAATAAGTCAAGCATCTGATCTGACTAGCCCACTAAAAATTATTAAAATTGTGTGACGTGAGAATTTTTTTTCCTTTAAACATATGATTTCTTATTGAAAACAACAAACTATTTTCAAAAGTTTTAGTCTTATTCACGACTCAATATTCCAAAGCCACAACTTAACTATTATCAATATAAAGTATCTGCTTTCCACATATGTCAATTTTTTTCAGTTCTTCAAGTATCATATTTTAATATCTAATCTTGCCACATGTTCAGAACTTAGAAAGACCAGCAGTCAGTGAATTTGCATGATATTCAATCATACCTCTAAGAAAATTAAGTGAAAAATACTATGCACCATGCATTGACATCTGTTATGCTTTATTCTAGGTTAGCCACGCAACAAACATTATTTCTAACCTACATAATTAACAAAGTAGTGATAGCTGTCATCAACAAAACTTCGCCATACCTTTCAGACTAATATTGGTCTATGTATACACCAATAACCGTGATGTAAATTGGTGAACCTCTCTAGGGGGCATTATTTTAAATGTCTCCAGATCTGCATTAAAGAGATAATCCAGAAATTATAAAAATACATACTCAACCTAAGAAAATAATTAAGGATAAGTTTAAACTTTTCTTAAAGGCAAAAGCTATCCCAGGCTTTTTATAACAGCAAAATATTGAAAATCATTTTAAATGTTCAGCTACTGCCATGGAAAATTATGGCATATAAAAACATTCATGTATGTTTATACCCTAGTCATGGCTTACATTAACTGGGAAAAATTTGTTACAAAATAATATAGAAAGTGTGCTTGTTTGTGTTTGCATGCCTTTGGGGATACCAAAGTATTAAGAATGGCTTTCAGATGTGCCCTCGTGGCCTAACTCACTTCAGCACAGTCCACATACATCCATCCCAAGGTCTCCAGTTCAAGACCCGGGTCTGGAACAAAATAACCAAGATGAACAAATAGATAAAATCACTAAAGTGTTTCTTCCTCTGATCTCTTCCTGCCTGCCTGTCTACTCACCTTCTTTCCTGACTCTACTTTTCCTTAAAAAGTCTCTTCGAGGTGGTAGAATTATGAATGACTCCTATTCATTCTTTTTAACTTATCTGTATTTTCTGTTTTATTTTTCCACAATTAATATTGCTTTTCAAGCTTAAAAGTTGTTAAAGTTTTAAAAAAAATTATAATTTCAACTTCTAATAAATTTACTCACACCTCTAAAGGAGTATACCACAATTTAGGTCTACCGCCAGAGAGATGAGATGGGTCAACCAACTGCTTTAATAAAGAGGTCCTGAGTTGTCGCCTGAATGTTTTATGTATTTGAAAATTCATAATGTATGGTATTTTTTTTAAAGTTCAAGTATTCATATCTTGAAAAATTATAATATGCTTCATCTATTCTTTCCTTTTTTTCTTGGACTGATCCCTCTTGTATTTACAGTTGATTTGGTAGGAGCTGGGTTAATTGAACTCTGAAATCTGCTAGTGCTACAAAACACATTCTCTCTCTCTCTATTTGTCCAACACATTTAGTTAGTAAAATAATTTCTTACTAAACTTTAAGTCAATTTATTTGTTTCTAAGTTTCATTGCATTACCTACAACAAAATAAACTAATATTTCTGTTGTATCTTTCATAAATTGTTGTCTCTCATTAAAAAGAAATGAATGCTTCTCCAGTATATGAATACCTAAGTCCCTTTTTAGAAGCAAACTTTTCAAATAACTAAGACTTACATAAACATACATTCCATCATCTTTGCAGTGTTTTCCAAAAATGAAGAATATTGGAAGAAATCCAAAAATGACTAAGGCAGGGTCACCATACATCATACACTTTCAAATAGAATCCCACTTTCAAATTGTTTGATTTTTCAGCCTTTTAGTTTTGAAAATATTATTTTCTGAGGTATATAATTAATATCTCCAAACAATATTCAGCAAGAAAGACATCTTAGATCTGCTTGCAAATAGGACAATCCCACTATTAAAAATATCCATTTTTAAAAAATCCTTTTTTTTTTTTGTCACACCATTTGTCTATGGCTGGGATAAAAATTAATAGCCACACAAAGTTTTAATTTATGAAAAATACTAAAATAACAGAAACAAGGGGGAAATGTTGCTATGTGCATGCAGAAATTTTGCATAGCATCATGTCAGACAAAACTTAAGCAGCCATTTTCTGTCAATTTGGGCAAGTTATTTAACCTCTGAAAAACCTCAAATCCTCAAAGGTAGAAAGTGTTATAAGTTGGCCTACCCAATAGGTCATCCCAAGGATTAAATGAGATGATTCATGTAAAATGCTTCTCAGAGTGACTGACACTTAGCAAGCAATGCATAAATGAAAGCAACCATTTCTAAGCTTTGCCATCTGTTCTGCAGCCTGGATATTACAAATAAGTACTGGATATAGATCACAAGACACTGAAAAGAAGACAATTCTTTTTAATTGCATAATAATTTTCAGTAGTAAATCAGTGCTATTTTTCCCTCTGTCTACTACAATCTGAACTTCAAAATATTTTCCAGACTACAGTGAAAGCCATAGGAGCTCAGGATTGCAGTCATAAAAGGAATGTGGCTCTTAAAAGCTTACTACACACCACAGATATGGGGCAGTTAACTTATCAAGAGGAAATGGGCTCTGGCTTTCTTGCAGGCCTCAGATCCTGGAGCTGCAACGTTGAGTCATCAGCTTGCTATCTGACCCCAGGCCAGCCACTTACCCTTTCCCTGACCCCACTTCCTTACTTAAAATCAACTCTCTGTTCATGCTACATTCAAGTCATTATCTCTCCTACAAAAATTGGTAGTGACTTAGGTGTTCTGTCTGTAAATCTTAAAAATTAATTATTCAGTGATTTCAGTTTACAAAATAGAACTACAAAAGGTTTAGAAATGAGTAAGTCCAATTATACCTTTTTTGGTATTTTAGCATTATTTTAAGATCGCTCTTCCTGGAATAAAACCACCAACACAGACAATAAGCTTTGTCTGATACTGTGACCCGAGATGCTGATGAAGCTTTCTCATGCTGGTATTTCTGGGACTGACAGAATGGAAGAGAACAGGAGCCCCTTTGTCAGAAGGTAGTCAAGAGAGAAATAAATTTTAGTTATTTAAAGAGAGTTTAGGACAAGCTAGGCAGTGTCATTTGTTAGAGAACTAAACCAGGAGGTTGGATGATTGGGTTTTATACTCAGCCACTGTCTCCCTACTTGACCTAGGACAATTTACACAACTCTCAGTAACCTTAGGAATATTCCTTGAACAAAAAGCTGTCACAACTACCCACTTACACGTAACAAACACCCCTGAATACTCACTCGAATTACTCATCTTCATGAGGCCTACTGGCAACACCTTGCATGCGAGGGTTATTGTTGTTTTTCGCCTTCATTCCCAGAATACTAGTTCCATAAATGTTGACAAAAGGGAAGATGAGGGAAATTAAATGTCTAAAGTGTCAAATCTCAAAGCAAAAGTTTACCCTACTTGTCAAAGCATTTTCACCTTCAATCACTCTCAATAAAGATGTTTTTAAATACACCTTTTCCTGCTTTCTTGCTGACTTGACATCAGTCACTTCACCATTAATTGATTTCCTGGACTATAATACTTGTTCTGTTTTTCTCACTTGCTTCCCTAAGCAATCCTTTTAAGCTCTTAAGATATAAAATTAACACCACATATCAGTTAGAATGAGTTTCAGTGGGAATAACAGAATCCAACTGTAGTAACTTAAATGCAAAAGGTATGTTCAAGAGGACTACAAAATGCTACCTGTGTGACTCTTCACAGTCTAAGAAGGCTGCTGAGGCTCTCGCCATCACACCCCTCCTTCAAGCAGCAGAGAAAAAGGAGAGAATAAACAGTAAATACATATGTAAATAGATAAATAAATAACATCTCTCCTTTTTACAGAACTGTTAAAGAAGTCTTACCAACATATCTATGATACAGTATGGGCCAAAATTTAACCACATGACTACACTTAGATAAAAGGGAGGCTGGGTAACAAGATGTCATCCTCTAGTGGATGGAGACATTGCCTCGCCAAACAAAAGTTGAGTTTTGTTACTAAAAAGAATTTAAAGATTCTAAAGGTTTCTATTTTTTTTAATCTATTTTTCCTTGCTCCCAAAAGGTAGAGGTTGTTGTAAATTTGACCTTCTGGTAAGCAGCAGTTTGCTGAACTACCAGAATGAAGCATTAAAAACAGGACATTATCACAGTGTGCGGGTGCTGGGTGGCATGTGGAAAACAAGCAAGATCTCATCCTCTCTATAAATTTCAAGGTCATGTTTTATGGTCTCTTAAAATTCATGCCTTCTTTTGAAAACACAAAAATCACATGCCTTCCTTTATTTGAAAACAAAACTAAATCAGATATTAAGATTCAAAATAACTCAGTAATAATAATTTTAGAATGTATTTTTCAAACTAGACAAACACATACATGTACCGTAGTCAGGATCCTGAATTCACACCTGCTACATCACCCACCACCACCTGCTTTGAGAATCACTATCCAAAGGCAACGTCCAGCAAAATAAAACACAAAATAATGCTACATGGTTTCATAAGAGGCTTGGGAAGACTGAAAAGATGAAAGGCCTCAAGTGTTTAGATTCAAATCTGGTCATTTAGAGTAATGACTTATCAGCCACCAAATTGGAGAGGTAAACTAAAGATGTGACCCGAATTAACTGCAGTGCTTTTTTGATTCAGTCTGACTAAAACAGACATTAAAGTTAATGAACCAAAGTTTAATAGATAATGCATTTTAGCCAAATGCAAGGCGGCAGCATACTTAAGAGAAAAGAGTTGTAGGAAAGTGTATTTAGATATTCCAATTATATGTAGATGGCGCCTTATACTTCAGAGACCTAGAAACTTTGCTGAATGAATGAGTGGACTTGATTCAGTGTAGGCAGCATTCGGGAGATGATGAGAGTGAGATAATTGGTTAAAGGGAAATCAACCATTTTGGTAATTTCCAACCCAAGAGCAGAAGATCTCAAAGGAAGCCTACTGTCTATTGCAAATGTCTTCAACTTTGTATGTGCAATCAGCAGTCTGCTGCAAATCTAACAAAGAAAAGTACAATCACTGTCATGAAAAGGTGATAGGGAGTGCCAGAATATAGCAAAGAGTCAATAAAGCTACTATAGCTGACCCTTCAACAGGATGGGTTTGAAATGTGGAGCTCCATTTATATGTGATTTTTTTTTTCCTATCCTTGGGTTCGGTGTCATGAATTGAACTGGATATAATTAGTTGAAGCTTGGCTATGAACATAAGGACTCTTAGTTATATGTAGATTTTCAACTGAGAGCGGGTATTTGCCCCTAAGCCCCAATTTGTTCAAGAGTCAACAGTATCGGGAAATCTCACAAAAAATCTGCCCAATCTCCCTGATTAACACTCAAAATCTGGCTAGGGAGAGGACAGCTGCAGGCTTCTAACTCTGTGATGCATTTCCCCTGCACAATACTTTGCAAAGGTTTCCACCAAAGTAGTCTTTAAAAGAAAAGAAGAGAGAGAAAGATTTTCTACTACCTCCCAAATCAGTTCCCAGCATCAGACTTGGAATTTCTTTCCAGCTGTAAACATGCACAGAAATAATATTCTATCTTGTAGATGGCAGTTTCATTTTCCAATTTTCACCAGCATTACAACAAGATTGTTATATTGTCCATCATATTATACCCTGCATTTTTCCTGGTATCCTAGGAGTAGACATAACCCAGTTTAAAAACTGAAAACCTGACCTGCAAATAACCCAGTGTTACTGTGCTTAACCAAGTGTTTTCATGTGCCATCGAGATCATTTTTAACGGAGTTTTAAAACGCTAAGCCATTGAGTATTTCTAAACTATATTCTGCCATCACGTTTATCAAGGGCTCTCCTTCCTTCAAAAGTCAGAGTGGATATGGTGACAATTATAGGTTCTCAGATGATAGTTGTCAACAACACAAACAGAAAGGAGAAAGGGGCTTGTATGGAACAGCTTCCTTGAAAGACAGTGACATGGAGCCACAACAATGTTTCTTAAACACAAGTAATATAGTAAGTTTTTTAAAGGAGTATTACCCTATAATTTTAAGTCCATTTTGACTTAAATGACTCCAATCATAATGCTACTAAATGTAAATAATGAAAGCACACAACTCGGTATTAACTATTTCTGCTTCTGTTCTTCTAAAACTACATAATCAAAACAAATTTACATAAAATAAAACAAAACCCCAAAATTTTGATGAATGGCTTGAATCGTATGTAACAAATTATGTTATTAAATAGAAAATAAATCTTTCAATGTGAATAATATTCTGTATATTACAATTGACTTTTTTGGGTAGCTAAATATATACTTGGGCACAGAAATTGTAAAATATTACTCAGTTACAAATTAACCATCCAGATGACCAAGAATATGCTTAAAGTTGTTCATTATCATTAAAGTCAATATAAATATTTTTAAGTTATTTCAGAAAATACTCAGACTTCTAAAAGTACATGTATAGATGACCACTCCCCAATCCCAAGTTTAGATGCATTGATCTAATGGGAGGAATAAAGACAAAAAAGTATGATTAAAGTTCTTATTGTGCTGAATTCTGTTTGTCTCAAGCACTTTGTGATCCATAAAGAAATGCAAGATCTGGTTGATCACTGTGCCCCTAGGTAAGTGCCTAGCACACAGCAGGCCCTAACAATTTATTTATTGAAGGAGTAGATGAATGAATGAAAGAATTTTATAGAATTCTACAAAAGTGTTTTAATCTAGGCACCGATTAACAGAGTAAGAGAAAGCCACCCTCAAAGTTAAAGGGAGATGTGCAGTAATAAAACTCTGGCATTATCAATATAAACTTGTCTGTTATCCAGGAGGATGTCCTGTCAGAGCAGCTGTTGGGATATTTGAAAGGTCTGGGAAATGACTAAAGTAAATTGTGTTGTCAGAAGTTTTGGAGGAAATTGTGATCCTGAAGTCTGAAGTTTACTAGTGACTTGAATTGGCTTATATTTTATTTTCTGGAACTCAAGGAGATATACAGGTATGTTTGCTAAATGATTTTTCATCTATATTATTATTAAACTGAAAAAGGAAATGGAACTATTAATTTAAATCCGTCTTGTAAGTATTAATAATGATATAATTGTGAAATATGATAATCACATAAGACTTATGATACTAATTTCATATTCTTGTTAGTTGAAAAGAAGTTGGGAAAAGCATTCATTAACTAGAGAGTCAAACTTCTTTTCTGTTTTTTGTCAAATTCCCAAACATAAAATAATCCTATATTTTTGTAGATATGAATTTCAAAAATAAGTAAGTGAAATTTATAAACCATCTCCTTTTAAAGGAAGCAAGAGAAGTTTTGTGTGTACAAAAAATTAGAATTCAATGTGTACTTTGCAGTATTTTACCCCATCTCCTAAGAAGATAAACAGCAATATATTCTCTATGCAAAAGTCTAACAACTGACAACTATTTGTTTTATCTGTCTTCAGGGACAGGTGTGACAGGAGAGACTAATCATATGGTCTGGTAAGAATAAAGGAAACTACATAAAAATACATTCTCTGTGTAATTTAAGATACAAAGAAGAATTTGTTTAACTAATAGCTTTCCATATTGAGAGTCTATAACTCAAATATTACACTCTCTTTACATTAACTTGCTCAAATTTCCTTTGTAATCTTAAAATATAATGTAATTGCAATGGTAGTTTCCAGAAGTGGAAAGTCAAAGTTCTCGAATGGGGTCTATGAGTATAATTTTCTTGTTGGATTGCTGCTTGATCAATAAATCAAAAGTTGTTTGGCTGTTAACTATGAGGCTAATATTTTAATTCTTATCTATATTTCCTTGATTCTGAAATTTTTATTTTTAATTTAGCATTTCAATACAGTATTACCTGTAAGTTTTCTCATGTCCTTGAAGGATAAATGAATGGGTCATGAATGCATGTGTGTATGCAGATGAACAAGGGCATAGATCTATATAGAGAGGGGTGAGGAGAGAGAGAGAGAAAATGCTACTAATACATAAAATAATGAAGAATATAAAAACATGTTAAAAAAAGAACAAAAGTGTTCAATACAGATTCTAGTACTAAAATTCAGGAGGGTTCATAAGAGATGGGATTAATAGAAAAATGTTTATATGTTTTAGTTTCACATACACCAAAAAAAACCTCCAACATAGTATCAAACTTTTCTTGTATCAAAACTATAGTCATTGCTGGAGGAAAATCACAGGTTCTCCTCTGTTCTCATTCTCTCCTGTTCCTCGGTGAATTTGTACACTTTTATCCCTTTCTTCCAGGTCTCTTTATTGTCAAATCCAATGAATAAATTTTAATCCTTAATTTTTTAAACTCTCAAGGCATTTGACATTGATCACTACTTTTTCTTGCTAAAGTTCTCTCTTCTTGGCACTCTGATGCTCCTCTCATCTGAATTCCTCCTTGCTTATCTGGCTCTTCTGCTCAGATCTTTTCATGGGTCCTGCTTCAGTTTCAATAGCTATTGTAATTCCTTGCTGCCTGACAAACCATCCCTAAACTAAGGATGGCTTCCCCCAGTTTTCCCAGTTTCAAGTCTGCAGGTGAACTGTAGTCAAACTAGGTACTGAGTGTCAGACTGCACGTCTGTTGAGCTTCACTCCAGTTTGCTAGGAAGGCTCAGGTCTACTTTGCCTGTGTTTATTCTAGGCCCATTCTGAAGGGACAACAGAAACTGGGGAGCATATGTCTCTCATAGCAGATCACCAGAACATGAGGGGAAACCCAACTACACAAACACATACCAAAGATCTGCTCCTATCATGACCACTAACATCCCATTAGCCAAGTCATGGAGCACAGCCCAACTCAAGGTATGGATGTTTCTTTCATTTACCATTAAGCCACTGCAAGAGTGTTTAAGTATATAATTAAATTACCAGCAGACAACTCATTGGGAATAATCTCTCAATTTTGTTTTCTTTCCTCAGCCTTTTTCCCTTCTCATCTCGTCCTGGGTTCTTATCCATACTCTATATGTCAGTGGTCTACACATCTATATAGCTTCACCCAAATTTTTCTGCTGAGCTCCAGATCTAAAAATCAGCTGCCAACTCTCTATCTGAAAATCACATGGGCATCTGACAGACAAGATAAAATCAAAACTTGAGTACCTTCATGGCTTATCTCCCTATAAAGAGCACATACTTATACTTTCATTCAGTTAACAGGGGTTTTTATATGTCAAGCACCATTCTAAGGATGGGAGATAGAACAATAAAAATAAAAAGATGTGGAGATTTTTGCCCTCATGTAGCTTACATTCCACATGCTTGTTAAGTAAATTTAAGTTTTTATGTATCAGTCTGGGTTGAATCTTTATATCTCTACAAATAACATAAAAAAAGATTTATTATAGGGATTAAACCATAGCAGTTGTGAACATAGCCTATGCAGGCTGATGAAGGAGTCTATTGTTTCTGTGATTAGGGCTGATCCACTCTAAGGAAAGCTGAAAACAGATGAAAAGAAAGGTAACTGGAAAAGCTGAGGATGCACTGGTACTTAGGTCTCAACTTTGATGCATTAGGTGACATGGAGCTGCACATTCACTGGACTTAGCAATTGGGGAAGCTTCAGGAACATATTTGTTTAGAACTGGAGGAGCTACTGGAATAGGAACTTCACCAGTGAGGGGAGCTAGCCTACCTGCAACAATGGGCATAAGTTTGCAGTGCCTGGTGGCCAGCATCCACCTTCAGAATTGGACTGTGGGTGGTAACCAGAGTGTATTACACACAGGTGTTGACTTATGATGATGCACACCTGAAACCTGTATGATGCTATGCTGAATGCTTCTTGAATAAAATTTTTTAAACAAGAACTTGGTGTGGCTGTTACTTTACTTTCACTCTCTAAATCTTGGTCAAAATATTTCCTGTAGCCAACACTAACTCAAAAACATACAGGGAAGAGAATTCTGGGGAATAAAGTTCCTAAATAGCTAAGCTGACACTGTACAAAGTCATTACATATGTGCATGTGTAATATACATAAATGTATGACATGACTGAGTGTGACCTGGATGGTGTCTAAAATTTGCATAATCCTAGAAGTGAGAAGATTCACCCAAAAGACAAAATTAGATGTAATCATGTATGATGATGAATAGTTTGGCCTTGCTCCAGAAGCTCATCTTTACAAAAAGGTGGTTAATACTATAGCTACCTGCTCGGGGACCTTAAAAAGACTTTGTAGAACCTGACTGAAAGATGCTGGTAAATCAATATGCAAATCCCAAGTGTTAAGTATTTTTAATTATCTAGTTATAAAGAGATAAGAAAGCTTGTTCTTTACATATACAAGAACCTCAGGTCATACGGAAGCAATTTACTCTTCTCCAGAAATAATTTATCAATGGCCTAAAAAAGCGACTGAACCATCCCTATGACTAACATATATGAGGGCAGCATTTTCTTCTCCTGGAAGCATCTGGCCCATCACTTTTACTATAGTTTTCACATATATTCTGAATAAGGAGTCAGCCACTTGACTATCTGGGTACAACTGACATAATTTAAAACAGGTGTCACATGTCAATAATGGAAACAAGAATCCCATTTGGAGGACTGCTGAAGGGTACAGGGAACGCAGGCAGCTGGCAGGCCCTGCAGAGCCCATAGGCACTGCTAGGAAAAGTTTTGAAGCAGAAGCTGACCTGCAGTCTACCCAAACATTCACTTTGTTTACCCTCCTCCCCTTTGCCCCCTCTATCATCATCTACTCCTCATTCCCCATGGATCTAAGGAAAGAAACCAATAAACTAATTCACACTAAGGTGTAAAAACCTGATAAGACAGCCATGGAATACTAACAAGGTTATAAGCCAAGGGAAAACATCCTAGTAATGAGAATCGAGGGAATCTTGAGCCAATAAGAGAGGAAATAACCTAGTCCAGATTCTCTCAAATTAATCCGTCTACTTATTTCAAGCCTGCCTTATCCCCTGTCTATCAGAGGACTCGCAGATGGTAAGAATGAGGACTGTTTTCCCTCAGTGCTTGTGCTTCCCGCACAGACTCCAGATGTAGGGGAAACCTCAACCCACCATTTGTACTTCTTTCTCATGAGCAGTTTAGGTGTTCTAACTAATAACAGGCCAGCACTGGCCCCTCCTGTCTGCTGCTTTTTCTGCTAACTGAAACTCCAGAGAACTATGCTCAAATCTCTTTCTCTCACCACTGAAACCTCTCTCCAAAACTAATTAATAGGATGAATACATAGATTCATAGATCAATTAATAGCTAGATGAAAACCTATCATAAAAGGGTTGAATTTTCAAACAAAAGAACAAAGGGGAACACAAACAGCCTGAAAAGATCTCATCTGCAGATATCAGAAGGGCTTTCAAACCAAAACTCAGGTTTAAATCTTGCACGGTATTCTACTACCAGCCCTCTAGAAGCATCCTTAATAGTCTAGCTCTGAGCAGCCCTGCCCTGTTGTCTTACCCTCCCCGCTGTGCACACCCTCCATATCCCAGCCCCAAGCAGCTCAGATCCATTTTAATGCCAAGAGAACACTACATGGGGGCCCCAATTTACTGAAGCCAAGGGCAAAAATAAACCTATGAAATTGTTCACAAGAGCTTAAAATAACTAGTCTGGCAAAACTAGGCTACATTTAGAGACAGTAGAGTGGCAGGAGAATTCTAACCATCCCCGCTGCCCATACATGGCCTCCCTGCTCTGCCCAGCAGTGCACTTCCTCCCAATGAGAACATCTCCCCTGAGGCAGTGGCCATCATTCAGCTTTTTATCTTTCACCCACATATCATCTTTTTTAATGTCTACTGAGTAGTAAAAGACCAGTGGCAATGAGAGAAAGGTTCTTAATGTAATTTAATATGACTTCAGAAACCACAACCAGGAGACAAATACATCAGTGGATGTATTTTTCTTTTAGAATGACCAAAATTTACTCATCGTGAAATCCTCTGTTGTAAGTAAGTCCCAAATGATTGCAAAACAAAAGCTAGATTCATCAGCTTCTTCCTTACTCAACAAGATTCACCCTGTCCCTTGGGGCAGCCAGCAACCAAAAAGAGTTTGTAGCCTTCCTACAGAGCAAGTGGCTGGAGGCAATAAGGAGCCTAAAGAGAGAGGCTAGGTGGAGGAGGTCCTGGTCCCTCCTGCACCTTTCAGGACACCAAATCAAGTCAACTGAATGGAAGTCCAACAACTGGGTGCAGGTTAATCAACACCGATCTTGGCGTTTCTCTGCAACAGACACTGAACCAACAGGATGCCCCAGCAGGCATTCAGACACTTGCTTTCTTGCCAAACCCTCAGGCAAGCTGGATCTCATCTCCATTATCTAATTTGACTCTGGGCCCCTGGTTACAATGGTGGATGAGTTCCAACCCTAGTAAATCTCCAGATGCCCTGAGTGGTTCCCAGGAACTCAGGTCAGCTCTGGAACTTTTGTGGAGCGGATGCTCAGAATCCACACCCTCTCCAACTCCCTGGCAATCAGGCAGCTCCAAAGCTGAGCACTGGAGACTTCCATATTGGAGGGAATCAGGAATTAGGCATGAGAGTCTTAAGCAAATATGAACAGAAACTGACATCAGCACCAAGCCAGTCTTTCTGATGGGCAAGGACTCCCAACATATTCCTGTCTGCTGACTGAATAATGGCCAAAGATTCAAAGTTTCATATTACACTCCTTCAAATGACCTGTTAAAGACTAAATAATTGGTCATGAATAAAAAAAAAAATTATCTAAATTCATCACCCATCACAAGGCACTTTTTAACCATATCTCTGACTATCTGATAAACTGGGGGAACAGAAAATCAATCTTGAGTTCTCCTTGGTATTCCCAGAAGCTAGCCTTGAACTTGGCATATAATACGTAAGCATAAAACTTTACAGAACTAAATTATCCTTGCAGGTGATATGGTACATATCACAGATCCCTTTGTGTTAAACTTACTGTATATTATATTAGCCCTACTCATATACTATATTATAAACTTGTAGAGGACAAAAGACATCATAGATAATCAATAAATGTGTTCATCAAATAAATAGAGTAAAAGAAGCCATTAATTTCTCAAAGCCATGATATTTGTAAAAGCTAATTTGTGCTTATTATTTCAAAATTATCTCCCCAACAAAATGTTTACCCCAATCCACCCGCCCCATTACTAAGATATTACAGAATGATATATATTGGCTTTAACCACAACTTCTAATCAATATGTTAAAGGGCACAGAGGTTCAAAGACAGCTCCAAAAAAATCAAAGGCTTAACTAAAGAGTTGAGGTCAATTTAACATTTTTCACTAGCATGATTACTTTGTAAGCTCGGTGTAATGGGAAAAGCTTACATGGTACTGAAGTCTCCGTGTGTCAACCCCTGGTCTCTCTATCCCAAACAGTCCACCTGTCTATCATTGAAAACAGATACATCTCAAGGCAACTTTTCCTCTAGCAGACATACTAGATATTTAGCAGTTTAAGCAAAATGGTTCTGATGGATACTTCTTATCTCAATAACTGTATGATATCTGTACAGCATTTGATCAATAAATTTTCAGTGCTATAAATTCAGATTGGTGACGATTTCTTGAAAACAGAATGTTCCTGTGAAAATTAAGTGCAAATCAATTTCCTGTGTGAGGCAGCTTATGATGCAATTCATGAAATGAAACAGTATTTTTTCAGCGGATTCTAGAAAAATAGAACCTGGATGACATCTTAAATATATAGCATTCTAATTTTACCCAAGGTAAATAATTGCATGCTATTATAATAATACACACTATTACTAAGTAATAACAGGGTTGCATTCATATACTAAGTACTTTACAAACTACAAGTACAATGGTATTTGCAATAATGGTTACCATCAAGTTTGCAAAGAGCTTGTTGTCTCCGTTTTCTCATGCTCACATGACCTAGTACAACTAAACTGTCTAAAATCCTTAGAAATGTCACAAAAGGGTGAGGCAACTTAAAAGAAGAAAAAGGTGAGGTAGGTTTGCTGTTTACAAAAGAATCTTGGTATATTGCAAAGAGCATGGGTTTAGGAGCCAGACAAATCTGAATTTGAATCCTGGTCTTTATTTATGAGCTATGTGTCCTTAGGCAAGTGATTTAGCCATTCTTTCCTAACAGGTAAGAATGGTGATGATAATACCCTTCAGAAAATGGATGCGAAGGTTAAGGCAGAATAATGTTTGTGAAAATACTCACTCTGAAGGCAATACATGCTCATATTTGTTTTCTTCTTTATGTAAATTCTTTGCTTAAAATTCACAGCTGACACTGGGGAGCATAGAGAACTAGCACCTGTTTGCCTCACTTTCTCCCAGTATCCAGTCCCATGTTTACATTTCTGCCCTCCAATCTGCCCCATATTCTTGATCAAATGATTTTTTTTCTTTTTGTCTCAGATAACCAAGGGCTTTTTTAATTAAAAGGGTACCTTCCTATGGTAGAAAACCTTACCCTGACCCCAGTGCAAAAGTTAGCCTGCCAGGAATTTTCCACTGGACTAAAGAGACTGCAGCCACGACCTGTTATGGTGACGGAGGATGAGCAAGGTAGCTTCCCTACCCTGCAGCTATACATGACTGGTGAGAGTTGCTGGTAGAAACCACAGTAGCCAAGGAGATGAAACTTTCTTTACCTCAGAGTATAAAAGGAGCTCCCCTAGACCTTCTGCTGCTCAGCTTTGGGTAACAACACCCCTGAGCCAGCACCAATGCTTGCAATAAAGTGTTTTCTCTTTACCTTTTGAGTACCCAGTTGTCAGTCTTCTCGCCATCTGGAGGCTTTGCCATAACATTCCTATAGACATGGAAGGTTTTTAGAAGGGTCTAGATTTTTCATTTACCTTGGGATCCTAAAAGAGCATAAAGTAGATGAAGTGGTCTGTAGGACTTCATTCCAGAAAAGCAAATCAAAAAAGCTAAAAAATAAATATTGAGCTCTGGAGAACTAGAGATCTGTGGAAACAGACTCAGTGAAAACTGGAAGGAAAATGCTGTATGTTAACCTAACTAGGCCATCACACAAGATACCTTCCTGGTAGGGAACTCAAAGTCCTTTAATATCAAAAATTCTCCTGGTATTGAGAATATGTTTGCCCTAATTTAGAAGTTCTGGAACTCTCTCAGGTACAAAGGGAACAAAAACTTTCAAAGCTCTTCATGTGGTTTCCCTTTTAGGGTATGTTTAGTTCAACAAAGGAAATGTAATTTTCCTAGAAGATTTATTATACATTTCCAAAAGATAGACATTTACTCTCTCTTCATTACCAGGGTTAGGCACAATTATGTCATTAACCTTCCAAACATTCCTTTAGGATAGTGGTGAATTTCCTAATAACCTTTATGGTCAAGCTGAGGTCAGAGGTAAACAAAAGGTTAAGTATCACAATCTAGGGTCCTATAACTTCAGAGGCACAAACCAGATTGGAATTCGGCTTCTCTGGCTAATTGCCTTACTTCCACGCAGGCTGGTGTATTTCTTCTGATGTCCACAGAGACAGTTCCTGATACTCACAAGTCAAAAGGCAAGCTCACAAGAGAAGGAAAAATGATCAAATAACCATGGAAACAAGAAAAGGCTCTCTGCCTGCTTTATCATGGTTAGGGCCTATCAGGGACATAGCTGACCTAGCCAGAGCACTGTAGAGAATACTCTAGACCAAATGAATAGGTATATGCATTCAATCAACTAGAATAAACAATTCCAACTAGAACAGAGACAAAATAGAATTCCCAAGTGATCTTTTTACCTCTCTCCATCTAGGAAGTAAGCAGAAAATTCCTTTCCTCTTAAGTGAATTATCCCACTTTCAGCTCAGAGTCTAAGTTTCCAAAGTTAAGGCAAGTGAAATTTAGTGAGATTCTACTTCATGTTATATATTATGCTAGACATCTTGCTTATATTTTCATAGTTATTCTTTATAACAACTCTAAAATTATCTACTATGGTCCCATTTTATTACTGAGAATATCAAGACTCCTGGAGGCCAAGTAATTTACCCAAGTAAAGCAACAGAGCTGGATCTCCTACTAAGTAAGATTTAGTGGTTCCGAAATTTTTATATTGTGTTCTAATTTTATTAAAAATAAACTCTGTAAGATAAGGAGCTAGCCAGACCATTCCTCTGTAGGCCATTCACCTACAATTCCTGACAATCACCTTTTATTTATTGTGCAATTTTAATTTGATTTATTTAAATTGAAATCAGTACAGCCTTGAGAGTCAATTTGCTTCCTCCTATGTATGCTAAGGAAAAGCTATAAATAGGTATCAGTCACGATACTTGATTGGTCACAGAATTCCTAGGAGATGTTCAAATTATAAACATCCATAGAAGATTAAAATGGTGAGTTATGTGACTCCCTAAAATAGCCATAGATTCCAGTGCTGCCTCAGATAGTAGTATTTGATGTAATATTTGCTAAAAATATATAATAAATATAAAAGCTAAACTTTAAACAGGATCCCATCATATCTTCCTGTTGCTGCTTTCCCTCTAGTCCTGATTTGGGGAATGTCTCTTCTCTCTAGAATCTAGACAGTCTACAGAAAGAATTCTAAACTTCAGCCTTTATTGGCATTTTGAACTGGATGATGCTTTGTTGGAGTGAGGGAAGACTGCCATGTCCATTGTGAAATATTTAGCTATATCCCTAGCCTATACCCATTAGAGGTCAGTCAGTCATGAAGATCAAAAGTATCTCCAGATGTTGTCCCAGATTAAAAATCACTGGCCTCAATCCTGCACTTAGTTACCAAAAAGCTCTAGAAATTTCTAGAGTGTTACAGTATAACCCTGAAACCTTTTTCAAGAAATTCACAATATTTGCTCATCTTAAAAGGTTGATATTCTAGATTCAAAAGAAAAGTAGATCGCAATCTCTGGGTGCTATCTTCAGAGCAGGAGAATAAAGAAATTCTAATACTAGACAATTTTGCAGAAAAGAGTCGTCGATTTCTTATGTTGTAAATGAAAAAAACAAAAAACAAAGGAGAAAGAAGGAGAGATTAAGGAAAGGATAAAAAAGACCGTTTTTGAAAATGTGTGCTTGTATGTACGTCTTTTCAACTGCATCTTCTTAACCAGGAAAAACTATGGAAATAAAAGTATAATTTTCCATGTCTACCAATAAGGCTAGTCTTTGGTGAAAATAAATCAAAGAATAAAATGAAGATGTTCAGATGACTTCCCTTCTAAATGTACTTTAAAAGATGATTTCCTGAAAAAGAAAGAAGTATCTATTGGTAATAAACTGTCTCTTGCAGACTGTTTTACTCCTCAAAATTTTGTCTTTATTCTTTATCATTAATGAAGTTATAAAATGAAGAAATAGCTGTACATAACAGCAAAATAAATATCAATTTACACATTTTACCTTATTTTTTGCCCTTTTCTAATTGAAAAAATTTAATCTGGCTTGAGTTGGTTACACCAGACATTAATCAATGAAGTCTTTTTTTCATTTTTTGGCTGTTAGTTTTATCTGTGACTAACCACTAGGTTATAAGCAAAATACAAGCAAATATCCCTAAATAGTTTAATGCAGCACCAGTGATAAGCGAGTTGTATTGGGAGAGGCTGGAGATGGAATCATTTAATGTAATAAGACAAAGCATTTTTAATACTTAGAAGTTATTAAACATTGTTAAGATAGAGAAAGCAGCTGTACCCTGGTGAAGTAGCAGCTGTCCACTACTCCTGGCCGGGTATAATCCACATACATCCCAAGGACCCAGGTTCACCTCTTGGGACTGGGGAGAAGAACCAAGGTGAATAACGATATAAAAAATAAAGTGCTTCTTTAGCTCTCTCTTCCTGCCTGCCTCTGCTCACCTTAATTCCTGCCTGCACCTTTCCTTTAAAAAAAAAAAATAGAAAGTCAATTTTCTAAGCTTTTGGAGAGGTTTCAGAAGAAAGAATATAACAGGAAGCATATGTATAGATATAAATATACACCTTATTGTTTCCTTTCCACAGAAACTTCAGACATAGATACTACGAATATCCCCATTTTCTGATGAGAAATTATGATAAAAAAATGTTAAGTAACTAGCTCAAAGCAAATAGTAAGAGACAGAACTGGGATTTGAACCAGGGAAGATTGACTCTTGAATTTATGCTTGAATATTATCCAGAGCTATTTCTTTTAGAGTTCAGAAACAAGGCTCTAGGAAAGAAATGGGTTCGTTTGTCCCAAAGAAGTGTAAAGTGATAGATCATTTAAATTATGTCCCTAATGAAGCTTCAAGACCTGGTAATTATTCTATTGCTGTTATCTTTATATACTCAAATCCCTTAGAATTTGAGTAGGGGTCCCTTCTGTTCCTTACTCATCAAATTAACCACATAATTGCCAAATAACCAGCTTACTTGGTAGATGTAGCCATAGCATTATTCTTAAAAAAAAAAAAAAAAAACTGTTCTCTAAACAAGCTTTTTTCCAACTTCCACCCTGATGACTAAAAAACACATCCGTGTAGGAGGCAGCCTAATTACCTCAGAGCCAAAGTAAGGTATTCCTAACATCTGAGGAGATGCTCAGAATCCAAACTAGATCTATACATTTGACTCTGTAGTTTATAAATAAGGTGATATCATCTATAATCTTCTCCAACTTTTTTTTTAATATTTTTTAATGTAACTGGTAATAGCCTCCCAAAGATAGTGACATGTGAGTCCCAGGATCTGAGTAATCACCTTTCAAGGCAAAAGGGTTCTGGAGATGTCATTAAGCATCTTGAGATGGGATGATTATCCTGGACCCAATATAATCACAGAGATTCTTACAAGAAGAATTAACTAGAGAATGTGCTACACTCATCTTTGAGGATAGAGGCAGGGACCGTGACCCAAAGAGTGCACATGGCCTGTAAGAACTGCAATTGTCAAGGACAGATTCTCCTCGAAGACTTCAGAAAGAAAACAGTCCAGACAACATCTTGCTTGTAAACACCTACCCTTCTAAAACTGTAAGCGAATAAACTTGCTTTGCTTTAAGCTACTTAGTTTCTGATAATTTGGTACAGTAGCAATAGAATACTAATACATGTGGCTACTAGGAAATTTTAAATCATACATGGCTCACATTGGTGGCTCCTGTCACACTGCCATAGTACAGCACTGCTCTGAAAATCTTCTCCCGGCCATTCCATTCCCCTGCTGCAGTTATTTCATGCTGTCACTCCCTTCTCTAATGCTGTCAGTGGCGATACAGGTGGAAAACGAAGCCCAAATTGGGTTTAGCTTTCAAATATCTATCACTTCACATTTTCCAGTCTTTGCAGTTTCATCAGTATTGCACCCCTAAACATCTTATCCTTCAAGGAATCTCGTCTACTTTTAATACCATTGATTTACTTTATTTTTCTGGTTTTGTCCTTTTTCCAAGATGCTCCCTCTACCCTAAAGAAATTTTATTGTTCATCAGAATTCTAACCCTCCTTAAAATTTTAGTTTAAATCCCAATTCTTGCAAGAGAACTGAGGTTACCAAGAGGGAATGGGATAGGGGGAGGGAGGCAAGCGGTGGCAGAGCCCACTGGACAATGGTGATGAGCGCTTGGTGATTTGGTGGAGGGCAGGGTGTGTTAACACACCCTGATGAATGGGAAACTGCACATATGGGGAACTACACATATTTTTATTTTAATTTATAAAACAAAGTTACTTCAATGAAGTACTAGAAAGGAAAAAAGAAAAATTCCAATTCTTTTATGAAGCCTTGCACAACTCCCATTGAGAGTTCCTTTTGTTCTATCCTGTATCTCCTCTTGTGTAGTATCACTTCGGTCACAGCATTAGTGGAAGCTGACTTATCCTGCACTGGGTAGTTTCCAAAGGTAGGGACCTGCCTTACCCATCATACCTTATGCCATATTCCCCATGGTGTCCATCCTGTGCCAATGACATCAGTGTAGAATTTCAGGGGCGGTTATCCAGGGGGTGCTCCATGTTCTGTTCCATTGCTGTCATATGGGCCACCATGAAACTATTTGAAAAATAGACTGCTGGGAAAAGGCTAAACTTTTTGTGAACAAGCAGAGGTGCACATCTAGTGAAATTTCAAAGTGATGCCTCATGACACAACCTTAATTGTACTCTGATAAGCTAGAACATACTGGGAGAGAGAGATGGGCAAGTAATTACATGATAACAAATTTTTCATTTTGAAAAGAAAAGATGTGCTCCCCAAAGGATGTAGATATTATTTATGCTAACCTCCTCATTCATAACATTTACAACCAGTGGACATGTCTCAGGTTCCTTAGGCATCACCCACTCAAGTATTCTACCTTACATAATCATTTTTCTATGATGGGGTCTTTAAAGAGATGTTTTCTTATTCTTATGAATAGAATACGTTAAGAAGCATTAATTTCAAGGGTTTATTTCAAAACATATTTGGGGAAAAAAAGGTCAGGTAAAGAATGTTATGCAACTCTAACATTTAAGGTCCTTTGTTTATATTCATAGGTGAGAAGAGGTATTTTCAATTGCCTCAGTGACAACAGCTGTCCATCACAAAAATTCTGAAACATTCCCCCAAATAACTGTGAGTTACATTAAAGCACTTTCATCACCTTGTGAACATCATAGCCCAATGCTTATTGTCTGAAACTTCAGGAAGATCAGACAGAAATTGGACATTAACTTAAGCAGTCAATTGATAGGTCATATTACTTTGACCTACCTAGTAACTTTGGAAGGTTGGTGAAGCTGATATTTTTATCCCTATTTTATAGCTAAGGAAGTTCCTAAAACTAGGATTTGGTAGAGAGGAAATTCAAATTCATTTTGTCACTGATACCCAGAAAAACTATTCTAAAATGTAGACAATTCACAACTGCTAAAATAAAAAAGAAATCAAGGGATCATCTAGTTCAGTGCTGTGGATTTACTGGCAAAATTAAGACCAGAAAGTTCTGACTTTTTCTCTTCACTAAGCTTTTGACCTTGCTGGTCCCACTTCATAAAAATATTCTCATCAACTCCCAACCAAAATCCTCACCCAGTGGTTTATTCTCATCCAGGAATTCTTGACTGACCTCCCTGACTAAGTCAGACCCTCACCTAGTTAATGATCTGCATGTACCAGTGACCTCTCCAGAGCACTAACAGCCTGGCAATTTTATATTTTTTTCATGTAAGTCTTTCATTATGCAAAATAGCATAATCAATTACACTGTGTATCCTCCTTGCTTGTTTATAAGTTTCATGAAGGCACCACTGTATCCCCAGCACTAGCAGAATGCTAAATTTGAATAAATATTTACAGATAGATTCATCTCTAGTCCAATTATTTCTATTGCACCATGGGAACTTGAGTTAATCCTTCACTTATATTCACGAATTTGTCAGAATCTAAAGGGAGGATTCTATTCAAGGGAGAATTTAATTAAAAGAAAGTGAAAATTCCATACACAAACTAAAAGATAATGCATCTCTCTTACAGAGTTAGGCTCCAGTGCCTAAAAGAATATGTCTGAGGAGAGAATCTAGTTCACTAATCTTGTTATCCCAGATGTAGCCCAAGCATCTCAAGCTTTACTAAATAGTGACTGCTGATAGATTCCTGTTAGTATTAATAGCTCATTGTCTTTGACTCTAAAAAGTATGTAAACTTTCAAAAGTCTCCCTTCAGTCACAAACATTTAAAGGAAGCTTCAGGACAATTTAACCTGGCCATTGTTCCCCCATCATGCTCAGTGATCCAGGACCACACTCTTCCAGTCACCCAAATCTCACAGAAGTTGATGTTGAATTAGAGATTCTGTTTCTATGACATTGATCCCTGGAAACGTTGTGACAGTACAGCTGGAATGTCACCTTAGAGCAGAGTAAGAGGAGATTCTGTGTCATCTTCAGTTTGGGTCCACGATTGGGCTCAGTTTGGGCTCATGGTTGTGAACTTAGCAGTGGTCTTCCTCTCCATAGGCTTTTTCTCAGGGTGCTTGGGTTGAATTAAGTCCCATGACAGTCAAATGTCCTCCCTGCTCTTACTGCCAGACTGAGGTTGGCTCTGACTCTGAGGGCCAGCATCCCTCTTCTATTTTGATTAACTCTTTTCAGGGGTCTTCCAGGAACTCTCAATGAGGCAAACCCAAACTCCATTTCTGTAAACCCTAGTCCACAAGACATATTTTCATCTGCCTAGTCAAATTCAAATTTCTGCCCTGTGGGTCTTCAGGCCCTGTGTAAATCATGGCAGAAAGATGTGTCCAAGAGGACTGCCCATTAACTTCAAACAACTGAAAATATGTGCCTTGGAGACTATTCTACTGAAATAGGCTGTTTTATTTAGAATGGACATCTAAGTCTTCCCATATTAGAAACATGTAAAATATTATTTAGAAGAGTGGGAAACATCACAAGATCTTTACCTTTACTTAAATTCCAACTCTTAGCATTTACTATTTAGGATAACTTGAGCAAATTTCTTTACCTCTTTGCGTCTCAATTTCCTTATTCATTAAATGAGGATCAAAATACCTATCTCAAATGGTTGATGTGAGTATTAAAAACAAAATGCTCTATGACACATAGAAATTGAAATAGATGTCACTGTTCTGCCACCTTCTTCTCAAAGGCATTGTGATGAAAATAGAAAGATAAAGGACCTTTTTAAGACAGAAGAGAAATGAGGAAAAAATTGGGACTCAAAATTAGTGTCATAGATTTACACAATACAAAAATCGTTTCCTCCATAATCTGTGCACAACTCACCATCAATTTGGCATTTACGGTTAACTGTGTAAAAATTTAGTATGTGTGTGTGTGTATATATATATATATATATATATATATATATATATAATGGAATACTACTCAGCTCTAAAAAGTAAGGATGAAATCCTCCCATATACAACAGCATAAATGGATCCAAAGGTTGCTACATTTAGTGAAATAAGTCAGATGGGCAAAGACAAACCCTGCATGATTTTATTCATAACGGTACATAAGCAAACACACTAAACACACAGTTTAAACCATAAGACCAAATTCAGTTACCAGAAGGGAAGGGAGAAAGGGAGTGGTAAATCGGGTAAAAGAATTAGTTTTATGATAAAGGGTAGATTAAACTTTTAGTGGTGGCACACCAGGGTGAAGTAGCTGTTAGGTCCATCACCTTTGGCCAAGCGCAGTACACATCCACCCTGAGGACCCAGGTTTGCACCCTGGGACAGAGTGGAACCACCAATTTGTACAACTAAATAAAAATAAATAAATAATGTTCCTTCCTCTTCTCCCTGCCTGCCTGCCTGCCTGTTTGCCTTCAGCCCCTTTCCTTGAACTTTCAGTGATACACTTCATGGACTCTAGACAGACACTGATTTATAATCATGTATACCTGAAAGCAAAATGATATTATAACACAATATTACTTCAATAAAGTCATTTTTAATCATCTCTTTTCTCAAGCAACCCTGTGCAGAAGCCAGACACCAAATCATCACACAAGTAAGTGAATTACACACAGTGATAAACACTATGAAAAAAATGTGTGTAGTATAAATAAACAATGCCTAAGGGACACCTTCCCAGCAGCAGTACTAAGAGAAGTACTATTTAATCTAAAGAATAAATAACACACACGAGGGGATCAAGAGGTAGAGACTTTCGCAGGCAGAGGGAACGGTCAGTGCAAAGACCCGGGGCAGACACAGAGCAGGCGGCAGTTAAAACACTAGGTCCAGCATAACCGTTTCACAGAGAGAGGGAAGACTAAGGTCAAATTAGTCTGGAGGGACCCTGCAGGGAAGCTCTAAAAGCAACAAGAAGTCATTGAATCAATCTGTTGCCTGATTCAGAATTTTTCTAGGATATCCTCTACCACAAGCATCTACATAACATCTAGTATAGAATTCAAATCCACTAGACCACTAAATAAATGCGCTATGTCTGACTCGTAATCCAATAGCCCTGTGAGTTAATAGCTGCCAGATTAAGTCTAAACCTTTTTATCCACAAACTCCAGTACAGACTTTTAGAATCAAACAGGCTGATGTTACACATGCTACGCCACTCAACACATGAGTTCAGTGGAGATGGAAAACTTATTTGTGATATTAAGACAGATCACTGCTTCTCATGGATGTTATTATGAAAGTAAGACATTTCTAGGTAAAAGCTGAATTTGGGCTTCAAAGGTTCTCAAGACAGCTATGTCTGCACCACTCAACATAGCAATCTAAAAGTTCACATGGTGAGAATTAAGTATTTCTCACTCAGTATAAACTGTGAAATGCATTTGAAAATAGAGTTTTCTATTAAAAGCAGCTTTTTTTTTTCATACCTGGCCAGCAGCCATCATCTTGCTATAAAGTCACATTATTTATAGCTTGAAGGTGACAGAGAGGTGCTTGTGCTCTGATCTCCATGAGCCATTTGTCACAAACTCAGGAAGCTACATTAAATGAGGACAAGTTCCTCTCGGCTCTCAGTACAATAGTTGAGGTGATGTAAGAGCAGAGCAACAGTTTGTCATAATTCTGCTGGAAGACAAGGTTTGAGAAGGCAGAAACCTAAACTAGGTGAAGTTTCCAAATGCAAGAAGTACCACAATGAGTTCGTAAATTCTCCTACCCAATATGCCAGAGGTTGCAAACATTTTCAGTGCTTTCAAGCTCCATTATCATTTGTTGCATTTAGAAGGATCTCTTTTTCTCTTAAAATCACATCATTTCTCTTAATTCACTTCATGAATTGACTTGTCACTTTTTAAAATTTAGTTTAACGTTAAGGTTTCCCTTTTTTCTTTTTAAAGGCAGTTTTGGATTATTTTTTTTAACCTTAAGGTGAGCAGAATTATATGGTTTCTTGCCAATGTATAGATGTATAGGTATCACCGTTCTTTATCTTGATCAGAACAAGGACACTGGACAAAAAATATGCAAAACTTACAAGAAATGAAGGGAAAATAAAATCTGTGTTAAATATTCATCATCAGCTTTCTCCAGGATTAGGACTCCATGTGAGTTCCTATGACAAATGCATGTCATTCTTTACTTAGTGCCTAATTTCTGAACAGGGAACTCATCCACGTCCTTTATTTTTTCTTGTCCACCTCTTTGGTCATTATGATGATCATTATTGTCTCTCTCAGAATATTTATACATGAAAAGAAAGCAACAAAATGGAAATAAATTTCTCTGGTATCTAGTTAACAGTTACTGTGAAAGTTTAGTCATATACAACACTGAAATTATCCTGAGGGATTTGGGTTTGAATATGGTCTATTTTCATGTTCTCCCCATCAGCAGACAATGTGTGTAATTAAGAACCTGACATGCGTCTCTTTAGAGTTTACAGAAGAATAGAGAATCATAAGAAAGCTTAGTAGCTGAACTTTTATCAATTACGACATAATTCAACATAAAAAAAGTTGTGTGGCATCGTGAAAGGACTGACTCTACATTAAAGAAACCTCGGTCTATGACTCTGTTTCTGCTATGAACTTGACTCATGATCTTTGATAAGTAAATATTCCTGGTAGAGTAGTGACTAGGTCTACCACCTCTAGTTAAGTGCAATTCACATACATTCTAAAGACCTGGATTCACATCCCAGGATAGGCTGAGCAGCCAAAGTGTACAACTGAAAAATAAAAATGAAAATGCTTCTAAAAAAGATTCAGGGCAATTTCCCCCCACCTTTCACAGTATCCCAAGTAGAACGACATCATCTATCATTATTATTCCTTGTCAAGCACTGTTCTCATCCCTTACAGTATGTCCATAACAATGGTTTATAAACATAGGTGTTTCATTCATCTCAAGCCCTACTCCATCAAAACCTTTAATTTCCTTAGAAGCAAAAATAAATCATTTGTTTTTTTTTTTAATTGACTTGAATGGTGCTTAATTCATAGAAGGCCTTCAACAAATGTCTGTTGTGCAAATGGATAGCTGTGAGTTCTCACCTCTGTTTTTTCCAGGAACTTCTTTTCTCTTCTCTAAGTATCTCCAGGAAACTCCTTAGGACTCTTTCCTATAGATTTGTTCTGATTGCTTCCAGGATAAATTTTTAGCTATCTTTAACCAGTAGAAAATTTACATTAACTGTAAAATATCACTTTGAAATATCAAACTCTAATTGATCATTTAATAGAAATGAATTCGTAAATGAATTTGGCTGTAATCCTCTTACTCACCAGCAAAACAAATGTAGCAAATAGCCACAACCATATTTCTCAATCCATATGCTCTTCTAGAACTTTGTCATGCTCTCTCAAAAAGTATAATCTACATTCACTCCCTTGAGCAGGCCTTTGTATACTCTGAAAACTGTAATGCAGGTGAAATAATGCCATGTGATTTCCAAATCATTTTATAAAAGGCAATACAGTTTTCACCTCCCTTTTTCAGATGCCTGCCCTTAGAACTCAGTCACTATTTTGTTAAGAAGTCTAAACTACATAGAGAAGATCATGTGAGAAGGAAACAAAGCCCCCACCTTCAGTCCCAGACAGCACCAGTGCGTACTTGCCAGGCATGTGAGTCAGCTTGGAAGGAGATCCTCCAGCATCAGTCAACTACCCCAGCTGACACTGAATAGAAACCAGCCTTCCTTGCCCAGTTCTGCCCAGATTACAAATTCAAATGACTGTTGTTGTTTTAAACCAGTAGGTTTGGGTTGGTTTTCCTCATAGCGAAAGGTAACAAGAACAATAAAGTGTTTGGAGGGAGCAACCCAGGAGAGCTCATTTTGCTTCCTAATTCATCCTAGATGAAACTCAAAATTCACATGCACCCAAACACTTTACATCTTTAAAATGTTTGTGATAATAAACATTATATTTTTTCAGTTTTAAACAAAATAAGGAAACCAATCTGAATACGAATTCACTTTTGCATGCTATTGTTGTTTCTTGGGCTTTATAATCTTATCTAAGTAATGTCTCAAACAATTTCACTAACAATCTCAAGTTTCTCTTCATGAAATCTTTAGTAAAAGATAATAGATGTATTAAATTTGAAGAGATACAAGAGTTACCAGATTCACTTTTGAATGGAAACTGTCACACAAAAGCTTTTCCCGCCATATTTGCTACTATTTGGGGGTCGCAAAACTGTTCCAATTTTACATGTCTTCACATTTTTTAAATTCTACTACTTTTATTTCTATTTATAACGAGTTCATGTCTTATTTACTAAGATTTTTTAATAGCAATTGGTAATAGACAATACACACCACCTACCATTCTGTTTTCTAGCCCAAACGGTATAGGCTGCATGAATGAAGTAGGTACAAGAAGACAGAGCACCCAATGAATTTAGCTCCATGTATAGAATCCAGTCAGCAGTAGCAGGCTTTGGGAAGGGTCCCCAGGGTGATGAAGGCTCTACTATGTCAAACATGATGTTTCTAAGGTCATTTTGTTGATGCCAACAAACATCTAGACAGGGAAGAAAGAGAGTGGAGAATACTAAGGGAGGATATTATGGGTCTTGTCTGTAAGTACGTACTTAAATTCCAGTTTCACTTCATTGGTCAAAATTCAGCTTGTGATTATACCTAATTGCTAGGGAGACTGGGGAATGTTGTCTGTGTATTCTGGTGGAAAGGAAGAAAGGTTTGGCAAATACTTCCCCAATCTTTTTCATATTCCTCTAAACCAAAGTTATAATCCATCAGTAGTATCATTAATATATTAAAAAGTCACTAGACGACTCAGTTTCATTAGCTTCAGAGAATGAAACTATGATCACTGAGCTGTAAACTATGGTCTAATGTTATTAGGAAGTATGCAGTAATTGTTGCAGCAAGCCCTGAGCACAAGCATCCCTTACTGGCACTAGAGGAGAGGTACTGTGTACCCTGTGTGGCCGGGTTCTACAAGGTTCATGGCAGAGGTGATTTATCCAAGTTACAGCAACAGAACCACTAGCTTCTTTATCTGCTCGTGTTAACACTGGATTGTCACATGTTAAGAAAAACTTTGAAATTGGAATGCAGAAGAGGCATCATAATGAGTTCAACTTATTTAAAAAGAGACACAGTTCAAGTGATTAGGGATTCCCATTCTAGCTGCACCACTGTCAGCAATTTTTGAATCAAGCTCCTTATGTGAAAATAATTATACCTAATTCACTGAGTAGTAATAACTGAATCATTACCACAAAATACTGGCACATAATAAGTACTAAGTAAATGATATTTCCTCAGAGATAGGATTCAAGTTGGTGAACTGGTAGGATGTGACAGATCTCCTTGCCACAGAAAAATCACCTATTATTCAGATACACATAGTATGAAAGGGTTGGTCTAGAGGCTGCAGACACATCAGCAGAGACCACCACCACAAGGGTAGGCAAAGGAGTCAGGGTTCAGAGCTGCATCATGGGTTCAGAACTCCCAACCTCAGGGAAAAAAATAGTGGAGTGGGTGGAACCTCGGGAAGAGCCAAGCCTCCCAGGAGTCCCTCTGAGGGCAGCAGAAAGTCCACAACATGGAGCTGGGGGAGAGGGTCTTGGTGTCGGGCAGAAGGAAGACCAGTGCCTTGGTGGTCTGAGTAGGAGACATTTCCCCCAAGGAACATTATACAGTTGCCACCATAACTAGAAGGCAGCTAGGGGAATTCCTTCACCCCTACCCGTCTCGCCATATTGATTCTGAGTCGCAGGATCCGCCCACTAGAAATCCTGCCCCCAGCCTTGAAGGAAGAAGAGAGTCTCCAGGAAGGAACTTCTGGTGCTTCCCACAGCGCCACCATGTGGGTGGAGGCAGAATTAAACCTAATTGCTTTTTGTGGGTCAACAACATGTTGGTCATTATCATTCAGAGACAGGACACTGGAGGAAGGCTCTGCATACCCCAACACAAACTCCAGCTCTACAGGCTGAACTCTTGGACCCCAACACAGGGTTCACATAATAACATCAACAATTCCAACCAGTGGTGACACCACACAACTCAAGAAAATTCCCAGTATTCAAACCAAGATCTAGGCTTTTCAGGTATAAGTCAATATCCCACATAATACCATTGCTGCAGGGAAACCTAACCCACGCAAATATAAACAGAATGAAGACACAGATATATACATGAAATGATGTATCAAATCAAAACCCTAGGGAAAATCTGAACATAATACACATGAGCAAACTACCCAAGGATGATTTTAGGGAAACAAAAACATACTCATAGAAATCAAGAAAACAATAGCGGAAGAGAAAGAGAACAACAAAACAAAGAGAGATGAAATGAAGAAAGAGAACACAGAAATGAAGAACATGATAGCTGAACTAAAGAATTCAATACAGGGACTCCAAGTAGGATGAATGAAGCCTTCAATGGCATCAGTGAACTAGACGATAGGATAGAGGAATGCACTCAAGCAAATCAGCAAAGAGATAAAAGAATGAAAAGAAACGAAGACAGCATTAGTGATCTATGGAATATCAGAAGGAACAACATTTGTATCACAGGACTCACAGAAGGAGAGAGAGAGAAAAGGGGGCAGAAACTGTATTTAAAGAAATAGCTGAGAACACCCCTAAACTGAGGAAAGAAGCAAGCCTTCAGAATCAGGAAATTCAAAAAGGTTCAAACAAAAGAAACCCAAACAGATCACCTAGACACAAAGTCAAAAACATAAGATAAAGAAATAATCCTAAAAGCAGCTAAAGAAAAACAAGTCACATAAAAAGGAGTCCCTATAAGATTGTCAGCAGATTTCTCAACTAAAACTCTACAAACCAGAAGGAAGCATGATATATTGAAAGGGCTGAAATAAAAGAATTTTCAAACTAGGATACTACACTCTGCAATATTATCTTTCTGAACTAAAGGCATGATCAAAAGCTTTTCAGTTAAGTAAAAGCAAAAGGCCACAAAACCAGCTCTGTAAAAAATACTAAAGGATACTTTATAAAGTATAAGGAAACCCCACTTAAAAACAGTAAGACACCAAATATAAAAAGTGGGGAGGAGGAGAGAACAAAAACATGGATGGTTAGAATTAGTGAAAGTCTAATCTGCTGTCAAATAAATATAGGAAATAAACATAGAATGCTTAATGCCAAACTCAAGGTAACTCACAATACATCTACAAGAAAAAACAGAGAAGAAAACAAAAAGGAAAATCAATTGAAACCTAACTATACCTAACCCAACTAAGAAGAAAAAGAGATGAACAAAGGCATTTTCTGTAATAACACCCAAAAGACAAATTACAAAATAGGATGAACAGGTATATATCAATAATCACCCTAAATGTTAATGCATTGAACTCACCAATCAAACAACACAGCGTCACTGAATGGATTAAAAATCATAACCCAACTTTCTGTTACATTCAGGAAACTCACCTCTCAAAAGATAAACATAGGCTCAAAGTCAATGGCTGGAAGAAAATTATACAGTCAAATGGCAACCAAACAAAAGCAGGAACAATTATACTTAATTTGAAAAAGGCAGAATTCAAAATAAAAAGCATAACCAAAGACAGAGAAGGACATTATAAAAATAATTAAGGGGTCAATCCAGCAAGAGACATAATGCTTATTAACATATATACAACAAATGACAGAACATTAAAAATATATTAAGCAAATATTACTAGAACTGATGACAGACATTGAAAACAACTCATTAAAAGTGGGAGACTACAACACCCCTCTTACAACAATGAACTGGTCTACTAGGCAGAAAATTTACAGGGGAACTGATGGCTTTAAATGACCATTTAGAATAGTTAGGTCTAATAGACATATACCAAACACTTTATCCAAAGACTACAGATTTCACTTTTTTTTTTCCAAGTGTGATTGGAACATTCTCAAGGATAGTTGGGACACAGAACATGTCTCAATAAATTTACAAGGATTGAAATCATATCAAGCATCTTCTCTCATCACGATGGCTTAGAAATTAACCACAAAAAAAGCTAGAAGACCCTAAATTAATTGGAGACTAACCAATTTGCTTCTAAATAACTCAGGTAAAAG